>PVJC01013223.1:0-38346 GCA_004026665.1 Murina feae
ACAGTTGGGGGGAAGCAGGTTTGAAGAGGAGGACAGTTGGGGGTGACTAGGCTGGCAGAGGAGGGCAGTTGTGGCGGACCCAGGCCTGCAGGGGAGGGCAGTTGGGAGGGACCCAGGCCTGCAGGGAAGGACAGTTGGAGGGGAACCAGGCTGGCAAAGGAGGGCAGTTGTGGGGACCATCCTGGCAGGGGGAGGGCAGTTAGGGGCAATCAGGCCGGCACAAGAGTAGTTAGGCGTCGATCAGGCTGACAGGGGAGTGGTTAGGGGCAATTGGCAGGTGAGAGGTTAGGAGCCAACAGTCCTGGATTGTGAAAGGGATGTCCGACTGCAAGGGTTCCTGAATTGGAGAGGGTGCAGGTTGGTCTGAGGGACATCACCACCTCCCCACCCCCACTCTGTGCACAAATTTCATGCACCGGGCCTCTAGTCTATATAATAAAGAACCAGGGTGGAAACATCCACAAGGACCACCATGCTAGGCTAGGGAACTGAGAGAGTGGGACCTAATCAATCAGTGTCAGACTCCAGTCAATTGGTGGCAGAGGCAGGGTGGAACTGGGAACTGGCTTCCTTAGTAGTCCTCGAGGTTCAGTCTCAAGAGGGCAGGCCAGGCACCAAGGGACCAGCACTGCGGGCATGGTCCCAACAGTGGTGCTGGCCTCCTGGAACTTGGCCTCGGGTACTGGGGCTGCTTCCCCTCCCTAGATGCTCCCCAAGGTCACTTGAGCCTGCCCTGATCCAGACAAAGTGTAATCACTGCACACGGAAGAAATGTTAAAAAATAAACACCAGTGACCAAGGGCCTGCCTCCAGGAACTCACGGGAGCCTCTGAGCACTGGGCACCCCGACTATTTTAGGGGATTCAGGTGAGCGGGGATGCAGAGGGGTCAGGAAACCTCCCTGGAGGTCTGGTGGTAGGTCTGATTGGGGACCAGCTGCCCTTCCTTCTGCCAACAGCCGCCTCTGTGGAGAATGGGAGAACAAAAGGAGGGAATCCAGGGCCCAGGCGCTCTGCCCCACCGGCTGACACTGCGGCTATGAGGGCACTGCTGCAGCCAACCAGCCTGATCTGCACCCTCCCCCCCAACCCCTGACCTACTGGTCGCAAACACAGGGAGCACCCCTTCTGAGGGGAGAAGTCCACCAGGTGTACAGAAGGCGCTCAGCGAGGAATCCCCATGGGTTGTGTTTGCACCTTCATGCTGCCCCTCACCCCCATTGCAATGCAGAAGGAAGCTTGATTCAGGAATACTCCCATGCTGGCCACCCACAAGGAAAGCAACCTGTGATAAACATCCTGTCCCCCAGACGCCTGAATCTGCCCCAAAAGGAAGACCCTATAGACCCTGAGAGGGGAGATCAGGACGAGACAGAAGGTCTGGGAAACACAGGACTGCCCCCCCACCTGCTCCCATGCCCCTCCGTGTATGAAACCCCGCATCGCTGCCCTTGGACGAGGCCTGCGGAGGAGGGAAGAGCTGTGGCTGTGCCGGTGGCTGCGCTCCTGCCCTCTGGATAAGCAGGAAACATATTTAACTGCCAGAATCTAAAACCCTCTTTATTGGTCAAAGCACAAATAATGCAAGACCTGCATGTGTTTCTAAACAGGACTCTGTCTGGCTGCGTGTCAATCCATATGGAAGGTCTGCTCTCCACCGAGGAGAGCTGCCTAGGGAACCAACGCAACCTGGAGAGGTTCAAAGGGAAAAGAAGATAAAAATAAAACAAAATAGCAACAAGCTCTGAAGCTGCTGCCCTGCTGTCAAAGCCTGTCTTCCTGCGCTTGGGGCTCAGACAGCCAAGCCACTGACACCTGCCAGGTGGCCTGGCACCAGCCTCACCGACCCACGGCCACTTTCAACTTCCCGCCTGCTCCTGGAGGCAGGTGAGCTTGCAGATGGAGGCTTCCGTGTTAAAGCAAACCTGTTGGTGTAGCACAGACAGGAGTGGGCTTTTTGATGAGAACCCATAACATCCCTTTGCCAACGTGATTTTAACTGTCCTGAGATCACGCTCCCAGCCTTGGCAAACCTCAAACAGGTTTCAGCGATTCAACTTGCCCGATGCAAAGACTGACCAGGGTTTCACAGAGACCAAGCCCTCGGCCTGGAGCAGACAGGGAGAGAAAAGCAGGGTCTGGTGGCGGCACCAAGCAGGCAGTGCTGGGTCCTGGATGCAGAAGTCAGACCCGCAGTCATTGAACACAGAGTCAATTAATATTGAGTGGCATAGGGTCAATTAATATTGAGTGGAATAGGGTCAATTAATATCTCTGAGAGGAGCTGAGAATAGAAAGTACAGTGTAGAGTAATTACTTATATGATTTCACACAGAACTCTTTTCAACTAAGATATTTTTCTTTATTTAAAACTAGGGGCCGGTGCACAAAAATTTGTGCACTGGGGGTCCCTCAGCTCAGCCTGTTCCCTCTTGCAGTCTGGGACCCCTCAGGGGATGTCCACCTGCTGGTGTGCCCGGCCAGCCTGGGTGAGTGGCTGACAGCTGTTTGCAGCAAGGCTGGCTGGAAGCTGGTATCTGGGACTTATTTAACTTCTAAAGTTGAAACTTTGTTGCTTTAACTGGAGCCCTGGTCGGGTTGCCCCTGACAACCCAAGCTCCCAGTGCTTCCTTGAGCCCAAGGCTGGAAGCAGGTCTCTGGGGTTTATTTATCTTCTATAATTGAAACTTTGTTGTGGAAACTTTGTTGCCACAGCCAGCCTAGGCAGACAGGAACCTTAGCTTCTTGCATCGTCAGGGCAAGCCTCTTGCTTGTTGCAGCTCCATGGCTGCCAACCACCATCTTGGCTGGGTTAATTTGCATACGGTCACTCTGATTGGCTGGTGGGCTTGGCTGGTGGGCATGGCTTAGGTGTCTTGGAGTGATGGTTAATTTGCATATTACTCTTTTATTAGATTAGATGTATCTTTATTGTTGGAAGTATTACAGATGTCCCTTTGTTTTAGTTTTATTTTTGTTTATTTTTTCCCCATTGATCTCCTCCACTCTGCACCTGCCCCCTCCAGGCCTTTGCCAGACTACTGTCTGTGTCCATGGGCTATTCCTATACAAAACATAAAAATCTAGAAAGATTTAGGGAAAAGAAAATAAAAGATATGCCAGGTAAATATTGAACAGAAGAGCTGAAGCGCCTGCATGAATACTGGATACAGGCTTGAAGCCAAAACGCAACTCATGAGATAAAGTTAGTCATTGTAACATAACAAAAGGTTCCTTTCACTAAAGAGATAAGATAGTTCCCAATACTTATACACAAAATAGAACAGTGTGGGGGCTCAGAATGAGCCTCACAAAGATGCATCTCAGGGGTATGCAGATTTTTGAGCTAAAGGCAATTTTAGCTTCAGGCTCAAGTGAAAATTCTGCCCCTCCCTTTAATTACCTAAAAAAATTAAATTAGAGGCCTTGTCCATAATAAGACATTATGCTATATAATAAAAGGCTAATATGCAAATCAACCGAACAGCAGTATAACCAGTCGCTATGACATTCACTGACTACCAGGAGATAGATGCTCAATGCAGGAGTTGTCCCCTGATGGTCAGTGTTCTCCCACAGGAGAGTACCACTCAGCCAGAAGCTGGACTCATGGCTGGCTAGTGCAGCAGCACTGATGGGAGCCTCTTCCACCTCCGTGGCAGTGCTAAGGATGACCAACTGATGGCTTAGACCTGTTCCCTGGGCCTAAGCCATCAGTTGGACATCCCCTGAGAGCTTCTGGACTGTGAGAAGGTGCAGTCCGGGCTGAGGGATGTCCCCCCTCCAAGTGCACAAATTTTGTGCACCGGGCCTCTAGTATCATATAACAGCTTATTTGAAGTCCTAATTTGTCTGTTCTTATAGGTCCTTGACTCTATTACTTTGTCTTTGGTCATATACTACTTCTCTCAGCTTATGGGAATTTTTTAATGTCACAAAAGAACATGTTGCTAATGGTTAAATAAATGACATAAATAAATCCTAATTAAAAATTCAGAAGAATAAGAGATGCCACTTCACTTTAAAGTAAAATTAGACAAAAAGGGATATTTGAAAACTTAGAAATTATGCTGTCTAGTCTCTGATGTTCCAAAATTTCAAAATGAGAAGTAAACAATGATTTATCCCACATAGGAAATAAAGGAGAAAATAATTCATCATAAGATCTGAAATAACCAAAGTTAAATACAATATAAGCTAAGTCACTATGAGTAATTTATTCTTTCATATATTTAAAATATCTTCCAAGAATTTAGATTATGTATGAGGTGTGGAATTTCATAGGAAGAAGACTAAATTGAAAACAAAATGACCATGGCCATAGTTTTCAGAAAAGCAGAAAGAGACTAGTTAGAGTCCAATGAAGCCACATTCTTCACCTGAAAAAGGAGAGATGTATAAACCCAGCTGTTGTCCTCCAGCTTCCAGTGATAAGAAAGGCATTTAGGTCACTGCCAGAAGCAAGCCTCTTTGAGATCAGGGGTATATTTACAGAATATAAATTAGAAACACCAATATGTCAGGTGACAGTATATGTGTGACTAATTTCTTCTTTCACAATTGCAGAATCTGTTTCTCCACACACTGTACTTCCTCTGGTGGACATGTGACACTTCATCAGAATGGGAGTTCTCTTCTCACGTTTGGAGAATTTCCTGCAGGAGGGTTATGTGTCACCACCCTCAATGTCATGACTCAAAGAGACAGGAATACAAACTCTTACCAAATACCACAAACTCAACCTATTATCCCCAGAGGATAGAAGTTGAGCTCTTAGAGTGTTTCAAGAGGTATGTCATCTTAAAAAGAGGGGGATAGGCAGTATGAAGCCCTGAAATTCTGGATTTGAATTCCAATTTGGACATTTAAAAGAGGCATTTGGGTCTTTGTTCAAGTTACTCACCTCTTAGGCCTTGATTTCTAGCTCTGTAAAATGGGATAGCAGCACCTGATAGTTGTAAGAATAGGTGGATATTCATATGTTGAGTACACTGCCCGGCTCAAAATATTATAAATCTAAGGTAAAGCCCTGACTATAGATTGGGCTTCTCAGGTACAGTTGAACTTATTGAAGTGTTTAAGTGGAGCAGGAGCAATTGTCCCCAAAAGCTTTCAGAGGTGGGATTGAGATACCAGATGGAGATTAACCCTGACGACATCAAGATTCCTTCAAACACTTAGAATTTATTTATAGTTCCAAGATAGAGACAAAACTTGGACATTTGGTCAAATTTCCCCTATATGGATAATGAAGCACAAAAAATGTCATGTCTATTTTTCTCTTGATTCCTTTGGCAAATATTATCACTTATATGCTCCCTAAAATGTTGACAGCTAGAAGACTCAGGATTTAAGGAGGCCTTGGATTCATGTCTTATTGAAGGTGCTTTGACAAACCTTATTGTCTTCTGGTTACAGGCTTCCTGCTAATGCTACAACTCAGTGAAGTCTGGTCACGTATGCCATTCCCAAGGTCGGATTGTTGTAGAAAAGGTAAATCTATCCTGGGAAGTTGTTACTTCCTTGATAAAAGAGAGTTCAAAATGTAAAGATGTTTTTTATGTATTAAGGGAATTGATAATGACAGAAATATTATGAAAATATAGGAGCAAATCATAGTACGGTACAAAGCACAGAATTGATGGTCAAATTCCAGAACTTAATTACTTTCTGTTAAAAGATCATATTCAAGCCCAAAGAGTGTGGATCAGTGGTTGAGCATCATCCCACGAACTAAGAGATCTCCAGTTCAATCCCTGGCTTGGCACATGTCTGAGTTTAGGACAGGCAGAAGGCAGCCCACCAATGTTTTTCTTCCATTGATGTTTTTACTTCTTTCTCCTTTCCTCTCTCTTTAAAAATAATCAATAAAAACATCTTTAAAAGAAAAATATATAATATTCAAATAAAGCATAACTAAGATCATGATTCTCATACATGTATAAAAGTGAACACGTGTTAAATATTTTACTTCACTCATTCATTTGAAAATTGGTAGATATTATGACAATACAAAAGAGAATATTAAGAACAGACATATCTATAGATACTAAATAGTAAAATGAATGTGCAAATGGAAGATCTGAACTCTTCCATGGAGGGGAGGGAAGCAAATCGAACTGGCAGTTGAGAGAATTGGAGATCGATAGACAAGAACTATTTGCTTTGCCATCTGCTATTTACAACTTACAACACTGTAAGAAACAACTGGTCAGTCTGATAACTGGAAAGCAGGCTCTGGACTCTGCATAGTTTCCTACTGAAGAACAATTTGCCCCTCTACTTTCAGCATCCTGGTTAGCTGTGGAGATTCTTAACATTTCCTGAACACCCAGTGAGCTTCAGTTTTCATTTACTAATAACACTTAAGTATTATTTGAGAATCTAATGAGACATAGCCTAGCGTACCCCCTCAGAAAGTATTCATGATTTCCTTGTGAGCCCCTCAGCATTGTGGACTTTCTACAATTTGACAAGTTCTGAGAAGGAGAATGAACTTTAGTATTTAGTGTATATTTAGAAATACTGGTGTATACAACAATATATTTATAACATAAATCACAGAAATGTTATTCTAAGTGAATGAAGGCAGACACAAAGCCAGTTCATTTATTTGAGTCTAGAGGCTCAGTGCACAAAAATTTGTGCACTTGGGGGGGGGGGTCCCTCAGCCCAGACTGTGCCCTCTCACAATCTAGGAACCCTTGGGGGATGTCCACCTGTTGGCTTAGCCTGCTCCCTGGGCTCTGATTGGCTGGTGTGTGTGACTTGGGATGTAGCTGAGTGATGCAATTAGCATATTACTCTTTTATTATATTTGCCAGACATCCCTCTGGCAGCCCGGGAGCCCGCGGGAGATATCTACTTTTCAGTGGGGAGCAGGCCTAAGCTGCAGTGGGACATCCTTAACGCTGCTGAGGAGGTGGGAAAAGCTCCCACCACCACCGCTGTACTAGCAGCCATCAGGGAGGCTTATGGCTGAGCAGAGCTCCCCCTGTGGGAGTGCACTGACCACCAGGGGCAGCTCCTGCATTGAGCATCTGCCCCCTGGTGGTTAGTGTGTGTCATAGTGACCAGTCATTCCCAGTGGTTCTGCTGTTAGGGTCAATTTGCATATTACCCTTTTTTTATATAGGTTACAGGCCTGGTGCATAGGTGGGGGTTGGCTGATTTGCCCTGAAGGGTGTCCCAGATCAGGGTGGGGTTTTGCTGGGGTTCCTGGCCAGCCTGGGTGAGGGGCTAAGGGCCATTTTCAAACTGGCCACACCCTCTTCAGAATAGGGGTCCTTTCTGGGGTGCCTGGCCAGCCTGGGTGAGGGGTTGATGGTTGTTTGCAGGCTGGCCACAGCCCCCAGTGATCCAAGTTCTCAGTGAGGCTGGCTGGAAACAGATATCTGGGGTTTATTTATCTTCTGTAATTGAAACTTTGTTTCCTTGTGTGGAGGGAGGCCACAGCCTGCCTAGGCAGGCAGCTTCCTCTATTGCTGGGGCAAAGAAGACTCCTGTTTGCTCCAGCTCCATGGCTTCTATAATTGAAACTTTGTTGCCTTGAGCAGAGGCCACAGCTGGCAGGCAGCATCCACACATGATGGTGTGGAACAATTGGTGCCATCTGGGGGTGCAACGAAGCCTCCTGTTTGCTCTAGCTCTGTGGCTTCCAGCTGCCATCTTGGTTGGGTTAATTTGCATGTAGTTGCTCTGATTGGCTGGTGTGCATGGTGACTTGGGATGTATCTGAGTGATGCAATTAGCATATACTCTTTTATTAGATTATATTCTAGAAAAAACATATTGATAGTGAGAGAAACAGAAAGGTGGTTCTCAGGGGACAGGGTGTGGGAAAAGAGGAATCATGTGGATGGGGATGGAGAGGTTTAGGGGTTTATGAATATATTAGGGGCCCCGCCTTGGTTTGGCACCCCCCTCACCTGCTCCATCATCCCGTTGCTGCCAACACCTGCCATGTTTGGCACTCTGCCACTTGTTGTCAATACCCATTATATCCTGCAAGCACCCTCTGGTAGTCAGCGCATGTCATAGCGACCAGTTGTTTGGTTGTTCTGCTGTTAGGTCTATTTGCATATTAGCCTTTTATTAAATAGGATTCTATATCATATTTGTGGGGATGCACATTTGTTCAAGACACTGACTTCACATTGTCGATTGCCTGATTTTATTGTATAAAAACTGGACCTAAACAAAGCTTATTTTTTAAAGTACATGTAATTTAAACCTGCCTCATTGAGTCTCGTTGAGTCATGTGTAAACATGTCTTCCAAGCATTTGTTTTCTCACTTGTCTGTGCACAGCTAATTTTTCACCAAAATCTTGTTTTGTGGAGGTCATCAGTTTGTCACCAAGTACCCTTGCAATTTTATCAAACTCAATATGATCATGGACAAGTGACTTATAAGGCCTTGATTTCTCCAAATGGTAAAACTGAGAAGTGAATTCTGTTATCTTTTGGGACCCTGACCTTCTGCTCTTCCGGAGCATATTGAAAGCAAGGCTCACTGAACACATCTGACGTTCTTCTCAGTGATGTGGGCAACTTGCCAACAGGGGGGAGATGTATCCCAGTGGGCAAGTCCCTTCTGAAAAAGTGCTGGCTGGGGGCATGGGTGTATCTGGTTGTTTTTATATTTCCCTGATTTTTACTGTTATTAACATCTTCTTTGAGGATGCCACCGAGATAAATAAAAGTGTCGGTAACGAGTCTAAAGTCACACGTGTAACCACCTCTTGATGGGAGGACCCTGCCTCCAAGGCTTCTCTTCCTTCCAGAGGCAGGGGTCCCCCTGCTTGTTTATAAGCAACAACTGCCTTTATCTTGATCCCAGGTGCAAAAGCAGATGATGACTCAGCCTGACAGCATTTCCATTCCTTGGTAAAGACCACTTATGAAATACCTTTAATCATTTATGAGTAGGTTTCACTTGCTGCTTGCTGCAAACTGTCTGCTGGCTTTGACAGCTCCTAGCATTCTGCAAACAGCTGGAATAGCAGTGGTGACAATGTCATTCACAAATGAGGCCCATGCAGGACCAGCAAAGTGACTGACACACTCTAAGTAACTGATAAGGAAGTGGCACATTGCACGAAAAACAATATTGCAATGAGATCACATGGCTCTGTAGAAGAGGTGGATTCTTAAACAGAGGAAAGGATTGCTAAAATTTATTGTTTTAAATCATGTAGACAGCATTGCCTCAAGTTTTCTGAAATATTGTCTCTGGAGAACCTGGAGATACTCAACCTTTTCCTGTTGCTGCTGTAGCCCATTCTCACTGCTGACTACAAGTTTTTCACATTGTATTGTTTCTCCAATGAGATTTTGAGCTTTCAGAAAGCAAGACTTCCTCCAATACGTCTATCGGTCAAATAATCAGTGATTGCCAAGGTTGGTGTCTACTTCCACTGTCTAACATAGTGTTTTATATATATCATATGATTAGTACATTTCTGACTACACTGCCACTCTCCATCCTTTCTTTAGATCATTAAGCTTTTAAAATGTTGTATATGGCCCAGCCAGCATGGATCAGTGGTTGAGTGTCAACCTATGAACCAGGAGGTCATGGTTCGATTCTTGGTTAGGGTACATGCCCAGTTTGCAGGCTGGATCCCCAGTAGGGGGTGTGATTCTCTCCCTTCCTCTCTGAAATCAATAAAAGAATATTAAAAAGTTAAATTATATATATATATACACACACACACACATATATGTGTATATATATATGACTTTCTTAAATGTGTCACATATATGTAAATATACATATATGAACATGTATGTGAATGCATGAATAGCTTTAAAGTATAAATGCATCATGGCATGGTTTAGAAGTCTGAGGTTTGATGTACATCATCACCTCTTTTGCTTAACAAAGTGAATTTGAAAGAAGATGACTACATTACTTAAACTCATCTGGTTTGAAGGATTAATCATCACCATTAAGATAGGTAACTTAGGTGAAAATCCTTGAAGCTTTGGCATTCTCTCATCATACATTAAAAAATGAAATGGCTTTATTATTTAGAATAGGTTTAGGTTCACAGAAAAACCGACAGGAAGGTGTAGAGATTACCCAGATGCATCTAAGTAAATGCAGCCTCCACCACCATCAGCATCCTGTACCCGGGTGGGGCATCTGTTACAATCCATGAACTTATATTGACACGTCATTATCACCAAAGTCCATAGTTTACATTAGGGTTCAATCTTAGTGTTTGCACATTCTGTGGGTTTGAAAAATGTATAATGGCATCTGTTGACCATTAAAGTATCATTTCAAATAACCTCAACACCCTAACATTTCTGTGTTCTGAGTATTTATACTTTTCTCACCACCAACCTTGGCAATCACTGATTATTTGTCTCCATAGTTTTGCCTTTTCCAGAATCATATCTTTGGGATCATACAGTATATAGCCTCCTCATACCAGCTTCTTTCACTTTGCAATATGCATGTAAGTTTCCTGCATGTCTTTTCATGGCTGGATAGCTCGTGTCTTTGAGCACTGAGTAATATTCCATTGTCTAGACATATCACAATTTATCCATTCACCAACGAATGGACTTCTTTTTAAATTTTTATTTTTATTGTTGACACTATTACAGAGGGTGTCTTGATTGCTTTCAACATTTGGTGATCAAGAATAAAGTTTTAATAAGCATCTCATGTAGGTATTTGTGTGGACATACGTTTTCAGTTCCTTTGCATGAATACCTAGGAGTGGAATTGCTAGAACAAATGGTAAGCACCATGCATTTTTCTTGCTCTTTCATTACATTTGTTTTTACTGAGGTAGCATTGGTTTGTAACATTATCTTAGTTCCAGGTGTACAACATTATATTTCAACATCTGAGTCTACTACCTCAGGCTCACCACCATAAGTCTAGGTCCCAACCCTTCATCCATTCCACATTCCCTTTACCCCTCCCTCTGCTAAAACTGATCTCTTGTCTGACTTTGTCAGTTATTTTGTTTTGTTTGTTCACTTATTTTAATTTTATATTTCACATATATGAAAATTATTTGTCTTTTTCTGTATGACTTATTTAATTACTATAATACACTCAAGGTCCATCCATATATTGCAAATGGCAGGATTTCAGCATTTTTATAGCTGAGGAGTACTTGATTTATATACATACATATATATGTACATATATTTATACAGTTTACATAAAATATATATGGTATGTAAAAGAGTACTATTATACATAATATATAATATAATGATATATACTAGTATAATGTATAATAGAGTTCTATTATTATAACACTAGTGGCTAAATACATGAAATTCATGCACAGGAGGGGGGAGGTGTGTCCCTCAGCCTGGCCTGCACCCTCTCAATTTGGGACCCCTCAGGGGGTAACCAGCAGTTGGACATCCCTCTCACAATCCAGAACCACTGGCTCCTAACCACTCGCCTGCCTGCCTGATTGCCCATAATGGCTTCTGTCTGCCAGCCTGATCATCCCTAATTGCTCCCCTGCTGGCTTGATTGCCCTTAATCATCTCTGCCTCAGCCCCACACCGAGGACCCAGGATTACCTCTTCCAGCCAACTATAGGCACCTGGGACCTGGGCTTCCCTACCTCTGGTCAGTCATAGGCACTCAGGGACCCTAGCCAGCTTTGCCTAGACTGGCTGCAGCCACAGGAAATGGTGGGCAGGTGGCTTCGCCCAGGCTGCAGCACAGGTGCTGGCACCCAGGACCACAGGGTAGGTGGCTTCTCCAGCTATGGCGTGGGATCATGGGCAGGCAGCTTCTCTGGTGGGCTGTGGCCTGGGATCATGGGGCAGGTGGCTTCTCTGGTAGGCTGTGGCCTGGGATCGTGGGCAGATGGCTTCTTCCTCTCCCTTGCTGTGAAGTTTTTTCATCTTCCGGCCGAAGCTAGCCTCAAGCACTGGGGCCTGTCTTCTGTCTCCACTGACTTCTGTGTCTCCAACAGGCCTGGAGTGGCGAGAGTCAGGATGCTTGCATGGTAGCTGTGGCTGCAACTCAAGTATCCGGGCTCTGGCCTCCACCATCTTTGTTGGGTTAATGTGCATATCACTCTGGATTGGTTGGTGGGCATGGCCGGTGAGCGTGGCTTAGCATAGTGGAGTGATGGCTAATTTGCATGTTTGTGTATTATTACATAGGATATATATCACATCATTTTTATCCATCTATATCCTATAATAAAGAGCTAATATGCTAATTAGACTGAACAGCAGAACAACTGTCTGGAGGACCTTCTGGATGACCTAACAGATGAAGCTGGGGCTGCAAGGGCTGGCTGAGGCTACAAGGAGCTGCGAGGGTTGAGTCCCTTGCACAAGTTTCATGCATCGGACCTCTAATATTATATATATTAATATATATCTACTCTAATAAAAGAGTAATATGCAAATTTACCATTACTCCAAGACACTTAAGCCATGCCCACCAGCCAAGATGGAGGCCGACAGCCACAGAGCTGGAACAAGCAGGAGGCTTCCATTGCACCAGGAGTAAACTATCTGCCTAGGCTGGCTGGGCCTCTGCTCGAGGCAACATAGTTTCAATTATAGAAGCCACGGAGCTGAAGCAAACAGGTGGCTTCATTGCCTGCCTAGGCCTCTGTTCAAAGTAACAAAGTTTCAATTATAGAAGATAAATAAACCCCAGAAACATAATTCCAGCCAGCCTCGCTGGGACATTGGGTCAATGGGAGCTGTGGGCAGCCTGAAAATGGCCCTCAGCCCCTTACTCAGGCTGGACAGGCACCCCAGTAGAAACCCAAAACCTGAAGGGACTGTGGGCAGCCTGAAAACGGCCCTCAACCCATCACCCAGGCTGGCCACACCCCAATGGGGTGAGGATCCACACTGGGGTGCTTGGCCAGCCTGCAAACAGCCATCAACCCCTCACCCAGGCTGACCAGGCACACCAGCAGGTGGACATACCCAGAGGGGTCCCAGACTGCAAGAGGGCACAGGTAAGGCTGATGGACCTCCCAAGTGCACAAATTTTTGTGAACTGGGCCCCTAGTAATACATATAAAAGAAGTTCAACTTCAAAAATTATTAGGGAAATGCAAATGAAAACCACAAGACTTCAAGATACATCTGTTAAATGACTCTCATAAAAAAAATACGAGAAGTGGAAAGTCTTAGAGAAGATGTAGAGAAAAGGGAAACCTGTGTACTGCTGATGGTAATACAAATTGATGTATCCACTGTGGAAAAACGTATGAAGATTCCTTAAAAATATGAGTATAGAACTACCATATGGATCCAGCTATTTCGCTTCTGGGTATTTATTTGAAGAATTGGGAAAAAATGAATTCAATGAGATACATGCATTTTTGGCATCACACCCATATTATTTTTTTCTTATACTTTTCTGTTTTCTACTTCATGTGATGGATTTACTAGATGCAAGTATGTTAAATCCAGTGTTTTATAAAATCTGATAAATTAATAAAATCAGCTTTACCTTATTCAAGAAATACATTTCAAGTAACTTTTATATAGTAACTAGAAGCCCATTGCATGAAATCCATGCATTAGGGGGGTGTCCTTCAGCTCAGCCTGCACCCTCTCCAATGTGGGACCTCTCAGGGGATGTTTGACTCTTGGTTCAGGCCCGACCCCCTAAACCAACAGTCAGACATCCTTCTCACAATCTGGGACTGCTGGCTCCCAACCGCTCACCTGCCTGCCTGCTTGATTGCCCCTAACTGCTTCTGCCTGCAGCCTGATCACCCCCTAACCACTACCCTGCCAGCTTGATTGATGCCTAACTGCTCCCCTGTGGCCTGATTGCCCCCAACTGCCCTCCCCTGCTGACCATCTTGTGAATGTGTTCACTGCCATCTTTGAGGGTGGAGCAGTCAATTAGCATATTCCCTCCTTATTGGCTGTGGGTGCTGCCATCTTTGTGACGGCACGAGTGTCAATTAGCATATTTTCTCTTTATTAAGCAGTATATTGATACTTTTTAACTCTCTTATCCTAAATGAATATATTTATAAATGCAACTTCCTGGATGATATAGTACCAGAGCACACACAATAACTGAAGAAGAAAACATAAAAAAGTGACTTGATGAATGATGTGGTATGCCAATATATAAAACACATCACCACTTGAAAACCCCACACTCATCTTTATTCTCTACACTATGTATAATCTCTCTGTATTGTAAGTATATTGCATATGCTACCAAGTGATATTTAAATGTTTAAATATCCACTGCATTTATATAACAATGAAATTAAATTACATGCAAAAATAGAAAAACTGCTCTCTTAGAATTGTGACAAAAATGTTTTTTTTCTCTTTTTCTCAAATTTATTTTTAAGCAGTTTTGTCTGGTCATCCGTCGTCTGTTCAACCAATCAAAGCATAATATGCTAATGATATGCTAAGGCCTCTCAACCAGTCGCTGTGACGTGCACTGACCACCAGGGGGCAGACGCTCTGACTGGTAGGTTAGCTTGCTGCTGGGGTCCAACTAATCAGGACTGAGTGAGTCAGGTCAGACAGGCTCTGGAGCCCTCCCGCAGTTCCTTCCTGGCTGGCCAACCTCCTGCATCCCTCCCTGACCCTGATTGTGCACTGGTAGGGTCCCTTGACCTGTCCTGTACCTTCTCACAATCTGGGACCCTTCAGGGGATGTTGGAGAGTGGGTTTTAGCCAATCCTGCAGGTTAGGCCGAGGGACCCCACTGGTGCACTAATTCATGCACGGGCCTCTGGTCTGTTCAGTAAAAAAGTAATGCTATATTTCTCAGACCCAATTAACAGGAATTTTTGACACATAAATGCAAAATTGTGGGATGTTTTCTAACTTTCGTATCAGTAAGAAAAGGGCATTCTCACATGCCTTAGAAATACATTTTTTTATTTTTATAACTTTTCTATTTTCAGTTTCCTAAATTATTCAAATAAGTTTAATTATTATGCTACAGTTGATGTCAGAGGTGTATTTACCTTGTTTATCATGCTATTCCCAAACTATAGAACACAACGCACAGTGGAATTTTAAAGTAAACCTATTAATTACAGAAAGTAAAATTATTTCTCTAAGTAATGCTCTCTGACATTGAAGTGAAATTTCCTAGATCGCATGAAATGTTTATTAGTAGAAGAGTGACTCTAGAATGCAGTTGTTTGCATAATCTCAGCTCTGGTTCAGTGCAGTGAGGAGTCAACCATACCTCCACCAGCCTCCTCATTCCCTCAGCCTTGGGTGCGCCATTGCCAAAGGAAGCCCGTGCCTTTCCACCTCACTGTGCGGCAGTAAATGAAAGGAGTACCAGGCTGGAGGCCACCCTGCAGCGACTCACCTTTCTCTTCCATTGCCGACCCGAGCCTCCATGCAGCCTCATCAGAGGTAGCGACTTGCCTGCATTAAGTAGAAAACTGAAAGAAAAGATGCTTTACGTGAAGCAGTGATCCAAGATGAGAGGAGACGCAGGGAGTGAGCACTGCGCCCCTTCACAGAGCAGCAGGAAGAGGCTTGCTAAGTGCAGCTGTCCTTCCAGCAAAAAGTGCTCCATCCTTTGCCGCCCGCGCGGCCCTCTTCTACAGCCACAGCCTGGACATATTCACGTCACTTGCAACTGCCTCAAGCAAGTTTCCTTACTTAGCAGGACTTTCAACCATAGAACTTGCAGATAGCAATGATACAGAATTTTTGGGCTGGAACCCTAACTGTGACCCTAACTGGTTTGGCTCAGCGGATAGAGCATCAGCCTGCGGACTCAAGGGTCCCGGGTTCGATTCCGGTCAAGGGCATGCACCTTGGTTGCGGGCACATCCCCAGTGGGGAGTGTGCGGGAGGCACTTGATCAATGTTTCTCTCTCAGTAACGTTTCCGACTCTCTATCCCTCTCCCTTCCTCTCTGTAAAAAATCAGTAAAATATATTTTAAAAAATAAAACAAAACAATAAAGAATAAGGAAGGAGTGGGGGAGAACCTCACATATCTCATGTGATATTCTGCCTTTGAGCTCAGTAGTTTCTAACTGTGGGTTGAGGTGCAGACATATCTTGCATTTGGGCCCTCTTCACTCTGTCATCCATTTACATTTACTTACGATATAGCAGCTATGACTCAGGCTCTGTTACCTGTTGGCACCCAGTAGTCAACAAGGTGGGCCCAAACACAGCCTCTAGAGCCTTTCTCATCAGATAGAGTTGTAAGCTCTGACTGACTTTGCCTCATTGTTCTTCAGTGTCTCCATATATCTAATGGAGATAACAGCTTTTTCTCTACCCATTGCACAGAAATAATATTGGAGCAATAGAGGTAACTAATGTGAAAATACTTGAAATATTATAAAAAATAAAATAAATCACTACCATATAGAAAAAGATATTTTAATCAGCAATTTTGCCATGGAACAAAGGACTGATATGGACATTTAGAATTTAGAATTCTTCTTTTGTCAGGGAACATAGCCCAGAGGGACAATGATTATAAGTTTTGATATTCTCTCTCTTCACTTTTTGTTTTGCATTTTATTTTGAAAATGTCATAATAGTCTTCTTCTTTTTTCAAAAATAAAACTCAAAGCAGGTAAAGAATCAAAATAAATCATGAGACAAACCAGAACACCAAAATAAAAAATAAGAAATCAATTAAGCAACTGGGTTTAAAGAAGGGACCAATTAATATCTAATTAAATTATGTGTCTACATTTTTCACTTTTGAATTAGAGTTTCAAAAATTCATAACATTATTGAAAGGAACTTTGAAAGTAAAATCTTCAGAAAAGCTTTTATTAATAACAGAACTACAATGAATTATTAAGGAAATATTTGGAATACATCAACCAATGAATTTATTAATAATAATCATACAGTTTTTTAACTTCAAGCTCAGAGTCTCCTCCAGAAAAGTCAATATTCTTAAGGATACCATTAGTAACAGTCTGATAGCGTTGCGTAGGGGAACTATTATCCAATTTGCACTCCATGGCATTTTTTAACTCTCTAACATCAAATATGGCATTGCATATGACATATCCTTCTTATGTCACAGGCAAAATTTTGAGGCCCTGAAGCAAGCTGAGTATTTGACCTGTTTCTCATTCTACCCTTTAGACTACCTCTGTACTGATACTAAGTCCTGCTGGAAAGGCTTAAATTCTAAACAGCTACCTGTACATGCAATGTATGTACAGTGATAAACCCATATTAGCCTCCAGTTATATTTACATTTCAATTTCAGGGCAGAATGGCAAGCAATTGGGAATGTTAATTCCCAACTATAGAAATGTGAAGGATACCACATCAAACGATAATTACATGACCTACAAAACATCTTTCTCCTGCAATTAGAAAATTATGATAAGCTTCCAGTGTTTAGAGTTTATGATATAAATGTACAGCCTGTCCTGGTGTCTCTCATTTTCCATGCCCTATGGAATAAGGGAAAAACTGAAATGCAAAACAGTAAAGTAGATATGTGAAGACTAAAATATTTCTAGAAGCATTCAACATTCATTTGATTATTGCCTCTAACTTTTCCTTTTGCATAATGAATGCAATACAATGTAATTAAAGGTATTTAAAATATATAAGCAATGTGCATTGCATTAGCTTATTTTTTTCTTTTTTTATTGTTAAAAATATTATATGTCTTCTTTTTCCCCATGACCTCTCCCCAGCTACTCCCACCCCCCCCCCAGCACAAGCCCCCACCACCTCAGAGATCCTGTCCGCTGGTTATGCTTATGTGCATGCATATAAAACCTTTGGGTGATCTCTTACACCCACACACACACTTCCCTACCTTCCCTCAGAGGTTGGACAGATTGTTAAGTGTCTCTTTGTGTCTGGATCTATTTTTTTTCATCAGTTTATGTTGTTCATTTTATCCCACATATAAGTGAGATCATGTGATATTTCTTTTTCTGTGACTAGCTTATTTCAGTTAGCATAATGCTCTCCAGGCCTATCCATGCTACTGCAAATGGTAAGAATTTCTTCTTTTTTACAGCAGCATAGTATTTCATTGTGTAGATGTACCACAGTTTTCTAATTCATTCATCTGCTGATGGGCACTTAGGCTGTTTACAAATCTTAGCTATGGTAAATTGTGCTGCTATGAACATAGGGGTGCATATATCCTTTCTGATTAGCATTTTGGTTTTCTTGGAATATATTCCTAGAAGTGGGATCACTGGGTCAAATGGCAGTTCCATTTTTAGTTTTTTGAGGAAACTCCATTCTGTTTTCCACAGTGGCTGCACCAGTCTGCATTCCCACCAGCAGTGCACGAGTGTTCCTTTTTCTCCGCATCGTCTCCAGCACTTGTCGTTTGCTGATTTGTTGATGATAGCCATTCTGACAGGTGTGAGATGATACCTCATTGTTGTTTTGATTTGCATCTCTCAGATGATTAGTGACTTTGAGCAGGTTTTCATATGTCTCTTGGCTTTCTGAGTGTCCTCTTTTGAAAATTGCCTATTTAGGTCCTTTGTCCATTTTTTGATTGGATTATTTATTTTCCTTTTGTTAAGTTGTATGAGTTCCCTATAAATGTTGGGGATTAAACCTTTATTGGTGATAACATTGGCAAATATGTTCTTCCATGCAGTGTGAGCTTTATTGTTGTTTTGTTGATGGTTTCTGTTGCTATGCAGAAGGTTTTTGTTTTGATGTACTTCCATTTGTTTATTTTCTCCTTAGTTTCCATTGCCCTAGGAGCAGTATCAGTTAAGATACTGCTATGATGTATGTCTTATATTCTGCTGCCTATGGAGTCTTCTAAGATTTTTATGTTTTCCCATCTTACATTTAAGTCCTTTATCCATTTTTATTTTATTTTTGTGAATGGTGGAAGTTGGTGATCTAGTTTCTTTCTTTTTTTTTTGCATATATCTGACCAATTTTATCAACACCATTTATTGAAGAGACTGTCTTGACTCCATTGTGTCAAATATTAATTGAGCATAATGGCTTGGATCAATTTTTGGGTTCTCTGATCTGTTCCATTGGTCTATATGCCTGTTCTTAGACCAGTACCAGGCAGTTTTGAGGAACATGGCATTGTAATACAGCTTAATATCTGATATTGTGATCCCTCCAAATTTGCTTTTCTTTTTCAAGATTGCTGTGGCTCTTTGGGGTCTTTTTTATTCCAGATGAATTTTTGGAGAGTTTGTTCTAGGTCTGTAAAATATGCCGTTGGTATTTTAATGGGGATTGCATTGTATCTATAAATTGCTTTGAGTAAGGTGGACATTTTAAAGATGTTTATTCTATCAATCCATGAACAACGTATATTCTGCCATTTATTGATGGCTTTCTCTATGTCTTTTGTCAATGTCCTGTAGTGTTCTGAATATAGGTCTTTAAACTCCTTAGTGAAGTTTATTCCTGAGTATGTTAATTTTGTTGTTTCAATGTAAATGGAATTGTTTTTCTAGTTTATTTTTCTGTGAGTTCATTATTGATGAACAAAAAAGACACGGATTTCTGGGTGTTAATTTTGTACCCCATTACATTTGATGAAGTTTTTAGGTTTTCTATGTATAATATCATGTAATCTGAAAATAATGACAGTTTTACTTCTTCTTTTCCAATTTCGATGCCTTTTACTTCTTTCTCTTGTCTGATTCTATGGCTAGCACTTCCATTACTATGTCAAACAGGAGTGGTGAAAGTGGAAATCCCTGTCTTGTTCCTGTTCTTAAAGGAAATAGTTTTAGTTTTTGCCCATTGAGTATGATGTTGACTGTACATTTGTCATTAAGGCTTTTATTATGTTGAGGTATGATCCCTCTATTCCCACCTTGCTGAGCATTTTTATCAAGAAAGGGTGTTGGATTTTGTCAAATGCTTTTTCTGCATAGATGGATATAATTATGTGATTTTTATCTCTCAATTTATTTATGTGATGTATCACATTTATTAATTTGTGGATATTGTACCATCCTTGCATCCCTGGAATAAATCCCACTTGGTCATGGTGTATGAGCTTTCTAATGTAATGCTGGATCTGATTTGCTATACTTTAGTTGAATATTTTAGCATCTATATTCATCAGGGATATTGGCTTTTGGTTCTCTTTTTTTTTGGTGTACTTATCTGGTTTTAGAATTAGAGTAATGCTGGCTTCATAGAAAGAGATTGGAAGTGTGCCTTCCTCTTGAATTTTTTGGGATAGTCTGAGAAGGATATGTTTTAATTCTTCTTTGAATGCTTGGTAGAACTCCCCTGTAAAGCCATCCAGACCAGGTTATATTCCTGGTAAAGGACCATGCTGTGCTGTGTAGTTTCAGAGCCTTTAGTTATATAGTGAATAGCCCAGCATTGCCTGGAATGATGGCATTATTTTTGAAACAGAAATTTTTGTGGGTGAAAAAGACAGGTTTTAGGAAATTTTAGAAATTAAGAGGACTATAGGAGAATCACAGAGCTGCAGAGCAGCTGAAGGCGTATTTCCATAGAATGGGGAAGCTGAAAAGCTGCAACAGGTACATTTCCATAGAATGAGGGACCAGGGAACAAAAGGAAGGGAAGGACACCCTTTATCCAGGAGGAGAAGAAGAAAGCCCAAAGGGAATAAGAAAACAATGAAGAAGGGGGTGTCTCATGTGAGGTTCTGCCTTTAAGCTCAGGAGTTACTATAGTAACCAGTCAAGGGACTAGTGACCAATCAGAGGTTATATAAAGGCACCAGGATCTGCAGCCTTTATAAGCCATAGGGAAAGGAACTCAGTGAGACCCTTTCTCCCGCTCCATGTGGGAGTCCATTCTATGGGACTTTTTCCCTCTTCCTACATGGGAGTCTGTATTTGTTTGCTGGAACATTTTTGATACTGCTTCAATTTCTTTGGTAGTTATTGGCTTATTCAGGGTTTCTTTTTATTATTTTTATTATTCCTGATTGAGTTTTGGGATCTTGTATTTTTCTAAGAACATGTCCATTTTGTCAAGGTTGTCTGCTTTGTTGGAGTATATTTGTTCATAGCATTTTTTTTTACAATCCCTTGTATTTTTGTGTGGTCTGTTGTTAATTTACCTCTTTCATTTCTGATTTTGTTTATTTCTGTCTTCACTCTTTGTTTCTTGGTGAGCCAAACTAAAGGTTTACCAATCGTGTTTATCTTTTCAAAAAACCAACTCTTGGTTTTATTGATCTTTTGTATTGTTTTCTTGGTTTCTATGTCATTTATTTCCACTCTGATCTTTATTTCCTTCCTTCTGTTCATTCTGGGCTTTTCTTGTTCTTTTTTCTCTAATTCCTTAAGTTGTAGGTTTAGATAATTTATTACCTTATTTATTTATTTTGAGTAAGGCCTGTAGAGCATTAAAATTCCCTCTCAGGACTGCTTTTACTGTGTCACATAGATTGTGAATTGTCGTGTTTTCATTGTCATCTGTTAGCAGGATGCTTCTTATTTCTACTTTGATATCTTTGGTAATTCAATCATTGCTTAATAGTATGCTATTTGGCCTTGAAGTGTTTGATTTTTTGTGATTATTTTTATTGTAGTTGATTTCTAATTTGTGATCTGAGATGATGTTTGATATAATTTCTATCTTCTTGAATTTGAAGAGACTGCCTGTGATCCAATATGTGGCCTATCTTTGATAATGTCTCATGTGCACTTGAGAAGAATGTATCTGTAGCTTTGGGGTGAAATGTTCTGAAGATGTCAATTAACACTTTGCAATTGGGCATTTTCCTGCCAAATCGCATTATAACGTGGGGCTTTTTTGACATTTTCTTGCCAAAATTAGACTTTCTGTAAAATACTCATATCTTTCAATCTATTTGATATTTTTCTATGAAACTTTCAGTGTTATAGTTTAAAAATAGGTCTCTATTTATTTATTTTGCAAAATATGTGTTGGCGCCCTTGTTTACAAGTTTCCCGCGCCCCACCGCTTAGTAGAACAAAACAAGTTAACTCATCTCCCATGCTTTGGTATAAAAAGCGATATGACGAGTTTACTCATTTCCCGCAAAAAAATGTGTTAAGAACATCTGATCTAGTGAGTCATATAGGATTGATTTTTTTGCAGACTTTGTGTATAGAGGATTTATTCAGTGGTGTTAGTGGGGTGTAAAAGTTCCCTGCTATTGATTGTATTGCTGTTGGTCTCTCCCTTGATATCTTCCAGAAATTTTTTCTATGTATTTGGGTGCTCCAGTATTGGGTGTATATATGTTTATCAGAGTTATATCCCTCTTGTGGAATTTCTCCCTTTATTCTTATGACATGGCCTTCCTTATCTCTTGGTATGGCCTATACTTTGATGTCTATTTTGTCAGATATAAGTATAGCTACCCCAGCTTTATTTCATTTTAATTCCCCAGAAAAATGTTTTTCCATCTCTTCATTATTAGTCTGTGTGAGTCCTTCGTTCTGAGATGGGTCTCTCATAGACAGTAGAAATCCATTCAGCTATCCTATGTCTTTTGATTAGAACATTTAATCCATTTACATTTAAGGTTATTATTGATAGGTACTTGTTTATCACCATTTTTACTATTTATGCCTGTGTTCCTTTTTCCCTTCCTATTTCTTCTTTTTACAGCAGTCCCTTTAGCATTTCTTGCATTGCTGGCTTGATGGTAATAAACTCCTTTAGCCTATTTTTTATCTGTAAAGCCCCTTAGCCTTGTATTCAGTCCCTTGTTTTGCATCACTTTTTATTTTTCATTCCATTACCTTCTGGCCTGATGTGTTTCTGTTGAGATATCTCTCTAATGGGAGATCCCTTATAGGTTACTTTCTGTCTCTCTCTGGCAGCCTTTAATATCCTTACTTTGTTGGTGTTTGCTAATTTAATTATGATGTGTCTTGGTGTCAGTCTTTTGGGCTTCATCTTGTTTGGAATTCTGTGTGCTTCTTGGACTTGTGTGAATTTTTTCTTTCCAATATTAGGCCAGTTTTCTGTCATTATTTAATCAAACAGGTTTTCTAATCCTTGCTCAGTCTCCTCTCCTTCCAGCACCCCAATTATATTGATGTTGTTTCATTACATGTTGTCCCAAAGTGCATTAAGGTCTCCTCCAGCTTTTTAAGTTTTTGTTTGTCATTGCAACCAGTTTGTTTGTTTTGTTTTGTTTTTACCGTTGCTGCTTTGCTTGGGCATTTTTTTCTACCTTGTCTTCTAGCTCACTGATGCAGTTCTCAACTTCTTCTAGTCTATGGTTAATACTTTCTATTGTGTTCTTTATTGCATTTATGTCATTCTTTATTTACTCCTGGTTCTTCTTCATTTTCTCTTGATTCTTACACATTGTTGAATTTGTTGTCCATCTTTTCCAACATCCTTTGACCATTGCTCTAAATTTTCCTCTGAATAATTGCTTACCTCCCCTTCATTTACTTCCTTTTTTGGTGATTCCTCCTTTTATTTTATACTAGAGTCCTGGTGCATGAAATTCTTTCACTGGAGGGTTGGAGGTGGGGACAAGGGTTGTCACTCAGCCCAGCCTGCACCCTCTATAATCTAAGATGCCTCAGGGAATGTCCCACTGCCGGTTTAGGCCTGATTCCTGGACCTAAACCAGCAGTGGAACATCCCTCTCACAATCTCGGACTGCTGGCTCCCAACTGCTCACCTGCCTGCCAGCCTGATCACCCCCCAACTATCCTCCCCAGCCAGCCTGATTGCCTCCAATTGCCCTCCCCTGCTGTTCCGGTTACCCCCAACTGCCCTCCCCTGCCAGCCTGGTCATCTCTAACTGTCTTTCCTGCAGGCTTGGTTGCCCCAAACTTCCCTCCCCTGCTGGCCATCTTGTGGCAGCCATATTTGACCACATAGGGGAAGCCATCTTGTGCAATGGCATGAGGGTCAATTTGCAAATTAATTCTTTATTATATAGGATGGGGCTGTTTCTTTATCTACCCAGGTTTGCTGTTCCTTTGTGACTGTTTCTGTGTATTACATCAAACTTCTTTTTTATCTGAATGTTTTTGAGTTTGTCTTATGTAATAAACTAGAGGCACAGTGCATAAATGCATGCATTCATGGGTGGGGGAGGTCCCTTAGACAGGCATGTACCATTTCACAGTCTGGGAGTGCTTGGGGATGTCTAACTGATGACTTAGGCCTGCTCCCTGTAGGTCTAAGCTGGCTGTAGAACATCTTTAGTGCTGCTGTGGAGCGGGAGAGGCTCTGGCCACTGCTGCTGCACTAGCCAGCCATGAGCCTGGCTCAGGGCTTCTATATGAGTGACACTCACCCTGTGGGAATTCACTGACCTTCTGGGACAGCTCTTGCATTGAGTGTCTGCCCGCAGTAGTCAGTGCATGTCATTGTAAACAGTCATTCCATTGTTTAGTCTATTTGTATATTAGTCTTGTATTATATGGGATGTTTTTAGGGACTCAATGGTGCAATCTCTTAGGTCTTCTGGGCTGGGTGTTCTAGGGATACTCCCTAATTGGGATATTTGGGTTCTTTAGGTGTAATTTGGTCTTGAGTATTATTGTCCTATTCATGGATCGAGTCACCACTCAGGGTGTCTGGTTATGTTGCTCACTCTCTACCACATTGAATGAACAGCCCAAAATACAACTCGACAAGACATGACACAGAGGGAACCAAACACACATGTATTCACAATATGGATAATCCCAATAAAAGTGACCACCAGAGAAAGGAGAATTAGGACAGATAAAAAAGAACAAAAATGATATTGAAAAAAGAAAAAAGGATACTCAAGAAAAGGAAAAGAAGAAAAATGAAGGGAAATATACATATATGGAGATAATAATCCACAAAGCAAACAAATATACTTTAAAATGCAAACAAGAAACAGCCTCCCCAAAAAAGAGGGGGGGCGAGAATTTGTAGAGACAAAGCTAATTTCCAGAAAGTAAGGTAAAATAATTTAATGAATAGGGTCATGGTCATGGCTCATTATAGAGGAGGTAGAAAGAGACTGGTGGATAAGATGAAAAGTAAAAAATAAATAATAAATAAATTACAAAATAAAAAGATAACGTTTTTTCTTTATCTATCTACTATTTCATACTAGTGGCCCAGTGCACAAATTCATGCACTTTGAAAGGATTTAATTAGAACAAATTTTTAATATTTCTATTTACCATTTCTCTATAATAAAATTGTCAGAGATGAAAAAATTATTAAAATGTATATGAAAATAATATATAAATTTATTAATAAGTCAACAATAACAACATGATATAACAACAACAAATATGTGGTATAAAAACAACAAAAACATGATAAAAACATTGATACAAACAATGACTAAAAAATTGATCAAAGTTTTTCTAATGTCTCCCTATATACCACATTAAGAGTAAAAACACTTTCAGAGTGCTTGACTAATTTTCCTTGTGATGAAGTGTTTACAACTTGAACTTTAATGTCACATGCTCTTCGAACTTGAGAAAAAAGCAACATAGAACTAACTGACCACGTCTGAAAATGGGTTCAGGTAGAAAAATTCTTACTCTGTCTAGAGTTTGTTCTTGTGATTTATTAATAGTCATTGCAAATTCTGGCATCATGAGAAACTGTCATCAAATTAATTTAAATGGGAGGCCAGTGTCAGATGGGGACAAATCAATTCTTGGAATAAGAACAAACTTTCCTTCTGCAGATCCTATTAATACTTTTGCTTTGATTATGTTACATAACAATCTTTTGATAATAAATCTGGTACCATTACAAAGTCCCCATTTACTATTTGATAATAAATCTGGTACCATTACAAAGTCCCCATTTACTATCAGTAGCATGATGATTGCACCTACTTTCAATTTTAATTTTTGACATGAAATTCTTGAAGGTATAATACTATTAAAAAAATTCAATGGGAAAATTTTTCTTTTTGGCATCATCTTTTGAATCAATGGAATCATCACTCAAATAGGTATGAAAATCTCCATCAAGTATATCCAAAATTTTTTCATTTAATTTTGAACATGCTCATTTTTGGACAAAGAATCACACATTTAGACATATTTTTAATATTATGTATAGATATACTATTTCCAAGATAGTTTCAATAATAGATTTGTTACAAATCATTTCATAAGAAATTTCAATAATATCCATTCGTAAATGAAAACTGCTATCAAGTTTACCATCTCCAAGTTTTACTAACCATTCGCTAAAAGCAGAATCCTCTGATCTCATATTTGTGTTAGGAGACAACTTTCTAAAACATCCTCAAAGACTATAGTACTTTAAACTCATTTGTACTATGGCTGATCGCATTGCAGGCAGCACAACAGAGACATTGTTGAAAATCTCTTCTGAGAAGGTGAACTTCCCACCAAGTACAACATTCAAATTCATAATTTCTCTCAGCAATCTGTCTATGGCATTTATAGCATGACTAGATGCCATGATGCATTCATCAATAATGAGAAATTGGGCCTTTTTTAATGGTTTTAGCAATGTCACTCTATATCAAGTCTAGAAATTGAAGTTTCATTTAATGGAATTGGTAATTTATATTGGGAATGAAATGTTCTTGCACTGAGAAGTAGATTTGCAGCAATTCCTGTAGATGCTGTGGGTAAAACAGTACCACCACGAACTCTAATATGATGTATTAAAACTTTATAAAGATATGTTTTTCCACTACCGCCTGGATCATTCAAGCAAAAGCATTTGGGGTATACAGATCTTCAGTGGTGGAAGTTATAGTCTGAAAGGCTACATAATGGTGTGGAATCTCCCAATAGTAATAATTATGTTCATCAGAATCTTCTCTATTCAATAAAAACAATGCCATCAAAGTTGAGTTATGCCATCTAGCCCTATCTATAACTCAGCAAACTCATCAGTATGAAAATACAAGTTCGGATCATCTGGAAAATGAATAGCTAATCTTGTGATTCATGAGATTGGTCATACATTCACATTGCAAAAGGTCTCCAAATAGCCACAGGAGCACTCACATACCTGGAGTCAATGAAGTCCTGTAGTTTGGCATGATTGATAATATTTTCTTTAGAAATTTGAATATTTGCACAATTGTGCCCTTCCTAGACTTATTTAAATAAATACTTGACACTTTGAATCGATGCACAGACTTCAACATTTATATGACAGTTATATTTAAGGCACAAATATGGGTTATAAGGGACAACCCAAGTGTTACAGACAACTTTATTTCCAATAGACATTGTATTACCAGATCTTCATTTGTATTTGGGATATCAATCAATATTTCCAATGGTCTCATTTTAAAATTCTTTCAGGTATCCTTTTGAACATTTTCCATACATGGATTATTTGGATTTTGTATTCCACATGGTCCATGTACCATATTTGATTTTACAATTTGAAAAAGTCGAGGACACTTGTCTTCATCTGGAATTTCTGCTTTAACTATATGGTCAATGTCATATTCCATTCATAATTTGGATTCACTATCTAATATCAATAATATGTGAGCATGAGGCAGTCGCATTTCTGAACTTCAATTACATGAAATTTAGCTGTAACTTTGCCAAATAAATTGAATTTACATATATCATTTAAAAGAGCATTCAGCTTAATATTAAATACATTGGCTACCAAATTAGGTCTGTTTTCAACTTTCTGCCAGAGTTGTAAATTGTTTGTAATATCTGCCCATTTTTGGTTGCACGTCATGGTTATGAATAAATTGGGCTTGCCATACTTCATTACAATTGTCATAGCATCCTGATATTGCTGCATATTTCTGGAACTACCCTCAAAAGATGATGGAAGTATTCTTATTTTACAAATTGGCACATTTTCATTTTCAGATCTAGATGTGACATAATTTATTAAACCACTGTATTTTTCAACTCTCAACTTAGATTGGTTTGCTTTAATGTAATTTATCTGATTGGCTTCCATTTTTGAATATGAATAGACAGCATACTGTTGAATTCATTTTCCTGCATTTAAAATAAGATTGAATGTGTCCTGGATATAGAGACGAAATGCATAATAGTGCATTTGTGTGACTTGTGTCCTTACATTTCATCTAGTATTGTTGATTACACTGTTGTCTCTGAGTCTTAATGCAATATCTGTTCCCCAGCCCTTTTAATCATGTGGAAAAAGAATAAGATACATCATTGCATCTAATGTAGGAAACAGGATACTAATTTGTTTCATTTTAGTGGCATTCAGATTATTGGGATCTGATTTACAATCAATGAGCAAATCCTTTCAAAAGGAGGTTCTCCATCTTTGTTTCTGAATAGGATGGCAACTTTAGTTACACAGGGATAATTATACCTACCCGGATCACTATTATTATCATACTAGGGGCCTGGTGCACAAAAATTTGTGCACTCGAAGGGTCCCTCAGCCTGGCCTGTGCCCTCTCACAGTCTGGGACCCCTCAGGGGATATCCACCTGCTGACATGCCTGACCAGCCTGG
Source organism: Murina feae (assembly GCA_004026665.1). Lineage (NCBI taxonomy): Eukaryota > Metazoa > Chordata > Mammalia > Chiroptera > Vespertilionidae > Murina > Murina feae. The sequence continues at coordinate 28,361 of PVJC01013223.1, forward strand.
GTGAGGGGATGATGGCTGTTTGCAGGCTGGCCAAGTCTCCCAGTGTGGACCCTCACCCCTTTGGGCTGTGGCAAGCTTGTGTGATGCGTTGAGGGCTGTTTTCAGGCTGCCCACAGTCCCTTCAGGGTTCAAGTCCCTACTGGGGTACCTGGCCAGCCTGGGTGAGCGGCTGAGGGCTATTTTCAAGCTTTCAGGCTGCCCACAGCTCCCACTGACCCAAGGTCCCAATGAGGCTGGATGAAATCAGGTTTCTGGAGTTTATTTATCTTCTATAATTGAAACACTGTTCCTTTGAGCCAAGGCCTAGGCAGGTAAGGAAGCCTCCTGGTTGTTTCAGCCCTATCTGATTGAAACGTTACTGTGAGCAGAGGCTCAGCCAACCTAGGCAGGCAATTGCAAGGGAAGCCTGCTGTTTAGCTCCATGGCTGCCGGCTGCCATCTTGGCTGGATTAATTTGCATATAGCCACTCTGATTGGCTGGTGGGTGTGGCTTGGCTGGTGGGCGTGGCTTAGAGGCATCCCAGCGAGACCATTAATTTCCATATTACTCTTAGTAGAGTAGATGTAATGACCATTGTTACTTCTGTGAGAGCAATACTTTTCACCTTGCTTCAAATTGGGCTTCCTTTTCTACTTCATATAGCATCTTGTTTAATTTTGTTAATTTTTTTTATTTCATGTATGAGGTTGTTGATGCTGATCATGAGTTTTTCTGAACAACCTTGGTTTTCTGGCATTGCTAATCTTTTACTTGTCACTTCAGCCATATCTAAAATATAGAGCTGAGCAAACTTCTGAGAATCACCATCCAAAGGATGTAAAGTTCCAGTATGGTGATAAACTTGTCCATGTATTCTAAAACAGTATGGCTCATATCCTGCTGGTGATGCAATATTTGCATCTACTGAAGCAAAAGCAAAAAACAAAACAAAACAAAACAAAACTATTTATTGAACAAATATTTTCCATGAATTTTTTACTGTCAGAATCTTCTTTATCATTAATTTTTAAAGTATGTTGGTATTCTGGAAAATGTTTATCATTTGGACAAACTTTACCTTTGCTACAACATTAAGTAAATTATCCATCAGATGGTTTTTTATCAGAAAAATTTAGTGATAAACTAAATTGACATGTAACAGTCATTTCACAACTATAAATGCATCCTCATTTACTCTATTTTCGCTGTGAAGGCAGTTCCTACCAGTATTGGTAGTACTTGTCGGAGACTGTTCTTCAGACATATATTGTCAATGACGCTGCTTCTTTCGGCTGCAGAGGTATTTTGTGCCAATAGTTGGTCTTCAGACATATTCTGTTGATGACACTTCTTTCTTTCATCTGCAGAGGTATATTGTGCCAATTGTTGGTTTTCAGACATACTCAGCTGATGATGCCAGCATCTTTCAGCTTCAGAGGTACTTTGTTCCAACAGTTGGTCTTTAGACATATTCCATCCTCCCTCCCATCAGAGTCAGGGGTGTGGGTGTTGGGCTCCCTCCTCCCTCTTGGCAGGGCTAGGGTGCAGGTGAACCAGATTCTGGGCAGTCAGGGGACAGTCAGCAAGGTCTGGGTCAGTGCACTTCATAGCTACCTGGTGGTTGACTGGTCATTCTGGTTGTTCAGCTGTTTGGTCACTGGGATTTTATTATATAGGATTCATCTATTTTTTTAAAAAAAATAAGAATAGACAAGAGAGCAGATAGGCTTGAGTTTAGTGAGTGAAACTAATTAAGCAATTAAGAGAAGAAGAGAGCAAGAGAGGAGAGAAAAAACAAAAGCATAAAAAATTGGCTAGCAAAGAAAGAGATAAAAGAAGGGTGGATGGACTTGTACAAAGATTTTTTTTTAAATAACATGAATGTAATTTAGTGTCAACTATATAATTAACACTCAATAGATGATAGACTTTTTTTAAGGTCTACTCTTGAAATTTTCCATGGTGTTTTTTATTACAGCTATATCACTCTTTATTTCTTCTTAATTCTTACATAAGTTACTGATTTTTTCATCCATTTCTTCTTGATTCTTACATAAGTTGTTGATTTATTTCCTCCATCCAGTGTATGCACTGTATGACCTTTATTCTGAATTCTTTTTCTGACATAATTGTATGCCTCTGTTTCACTTAGCTGCTTTTCTGGCGATTCCTTTTCTTTTCTTTGGGGGTTTCTTTATCTACCCATTTTTGGTCTCACTGATTGATCTAGATGTCAAGTCTTGCAGGAGCTGCTCCTCAGTTGGCAGCAGCTTCTCTGGTGGGTGCTGTTTGCAGCAGTGGTGTCTCCTCTTGCTGGTAGGGGAGGCTGCTCACACAGCTGCTCCTCCTTGGAAGGGGATGGGATTGGTGTTGGCTGCACACTGCTACAGTTCCTCAGATAGGGCGGGCTGCTCATAGGGCTTCTGCTCCTTGGAGAGGAGCTGGCTGCTCACATGTCTGCTGCTTGTGTGGTTGCCATTCCCTGGGCTAAAGCATTGGGCAGGTCAGAGGGGAGCATGCTTCAGAACTCATAGGAGCCTGAACCTAGGATGGCTGTAGACTTGTTGACTGTGGGATCACAACCAAGGTAGCAGGTCCCTGGAAGGGGTGGCTATCGAGTCCCAGGTGTTATCTAAGGGCACGCTGGATGGAGGTGAGGCTGGGCTCCCAGTTACAACAGCTTTCCCCTTCAAAAAGGCTAGGCCTCTGAGGATGAGTCAGCCTTCCAGTACTGCTTCCAATGGTAGCAGAGGCTGCCTAATTAGGTGAGCTTGGTTAGCCTGACCCAGAAGGTCCTGTGAGATCTATCTGTACCTCACTCACATGCACATACACACACACACATTCCACATGACCACACACTACTCTTTTGCTCCCTCACTCACTCATGCTCTCTCCCTCTCTGCTGCCTTCTTCCTGCCTCTGTAGTTGGTTCTGGGGTGATATTGACCTGTACGTGGATGGAGTTTCCTCTCCAGGTGTCTGGTTATGTGGCTCACTCTCTAGCACCTGGCCAGACAGGATAAAATTCATCTCAACAAGACACAACACAAAGGGAACAAAGCATGAATGTACTCACGGCACCAATAACCCCACTATAAGTGACCATATGAGAAAAGAAAGTTAGGGGAGAAAAAATAGAGCATAAATGATATCAAAGAGAGAAAAATATAAGTAAGAAAAGAAAAAGGATATGTATATATATACCAAACCCCCAGCAAAGAGGGTGAGGGCAGAATCTGAGAGGCTGAGCTTATATACAGAAAATAAGGTTAAGAATTGGATGAATATGTGGAGGACCTCAGTTCAATATAGAGGAAGTAGAAAAGGGATGGGCAGATAAAAGGAAAGAGAATGAGAATAAAATAATAATAAAATTACAAAAAATTGATTTCAAAAATGGTATAAAAACAGTAAATAAAAATAAAATAAAATAGAGTGATGGAAAAAATAATGCAAAAAGAAATAGAAAATAAAGCAACAAACAAAAACAGGAAAACAAAGAAAAAATAAGAAAAAAGAGATAACAAAATATTAATAAAAATAAATAAAAATAAAAATGAAAAAGTGAAATGTTTCTTTGGCTGGCTTAAGATCCTAGTCTTGTACTGTACTGTTTCTCAGGTTTCTGTTGCTGGGACTGAAGGTCTCTCTTTAGGCCAGTCCTTTTGGACACTCAAGGACTATATATATATATTTAATCCTCTGTACCATTCAGGGTGGAATCTGGGTGTGGCTCTATTGGTTGTCTGGAAACTGGAGGGAGGGGCTATGACTTCAGGACAAAATGGCTGCCCAGGTCATGGGCTCAGGTATGACTCAGCACCAGACTCATAGACACTTCTCCTGGACCCCCTCCTCTCTCTATATTCCATAAGTCCACACCTTCTCCCACACTTCAGCCATGGATAAGTATTTATATCCGAAAGGTGCTATGAACTAGGTTCAGTGAAGAAAGGCACAGGCCACAGAGAGGGGAAAGGTTGTGCCTCTGTGCACTCCTCTCATGCTGGCACTGAGCAGTCTGGTCAGCCCTTTCGCTGCCCTCTCTGGGTTCAACCTTTTCTGACTGTGGACCCCAATCTAGAATCCCTTGCCATCCAGTAGTTTTGTGGATCTTCTTTCCAGAGTCAGTTGCTACTCCTGTCCCAAGGCATGCGACTTGGTGCTGTGCGGTGCTATGTGGATTCCCTCTTACCCTCTGGGCTCAGAGTCCTCTGGCAGACTCTCCTGCCCAGATCCTTAATTTTCCTTTCTCCAGGGATCCTCTGCCCTTCCCGGCTGCAAACTATCTCCCAGCTGAGTGTCCTTCATGAATTTGGGTTGGATGTTATTCATTTCAGCTGCTCACTCTATTTGCTCCAGGACAAGGCTCAGGACTCGTCTCTCTATTCTCCTGCCATTTTGTCTCCAACTGGAAGTGATTATTTTAAAATGTATTTTAATTGAGATATAGTTTACATCTAACAATTTATGATTAGTTTTTGATGTAAAACATAATAATTTACTGTAAGTATGTATTGTAAAATGATTGCCATGAGTTTAGTTAACCTATGTCACCAGACGTTGCTACTGTGTTTTTTTTCTTGTGATGAAAGTATCTAAGTGTTGTTACTATAGTCACTATTACTAGGACTTACTTATCTTATCACTAGGACTTACTTATCTTATAACTGGATGTTTGTACCTTTTGACCACTTTCAACAATTGTAGTGACTCTAATAGCCTCATTCTGGAAACAGCCCATTTGTTCTGTATATTTGTAAGTCATGTGTGTGTTTTTTCCATTTATAAGTAACTAGGGGCCTAGTGCACAAAAATTTGTGCACTTGTTGGGGGGTCCCTCAGCCCGGCCTATGCCCTCTTGCAGTCTGGGACACCTCGGTGGGGGGGAAGTCCACCTGCTGGTGTGCCTGGCCAGCCTGCGTGAGGGGCTGAGGGCTATTTTCAGGCTGCCCACAACCCCTTCAGGGTTTGTGCACTGGGGGGTGGGAGGGCTGGTGAGTGCAGGCGTGGATGTTTCCCACCGGAGGGCCTACAATTGCACATGCCTGGTGGGCCCCCACCACTGAGGGGACACACCTGGTGCAGAGCTGGGTGGCGAACCAGGGGTGGATGCTGGTGCAGGATCCCTCGGTGGGGCCCTGCTGCTGAGTGAACACACCAGGGTGGGCAGTGGACTGGCTTTGGATGCTCTGCACTGTGCAGCAGACACTCCCACATGACCTGTGGAGGCCCCTGGGGGGGCAGACCAAGGCAGCGGACCCAGGACGGCTGCTCCTGCAAGCCCCACAGAGGCCCCCACTCTCCCGCACGCCTGGTGGAGGCCCCCAGGAGGCGGAGCCATGCAGTGGACCCAGGATGAGCACTCTTGGATGCCCCGAGGAGGCCCTGGGCCAGTCCCCCCCCCCACTGAGCTGACATACCCAGAACAGCTGTGTGGGCCATGGAGGCTCCCAGTGCAGAGCCGCCCTGCCAGCCTCCATCTTGGCTGGGTTAATTTGCATACAGCCACTCTGATTGGCTGGTGGGCATGGCTTAGGTGTCCCAAAGAAACAGTCAATTTCAATACTATGCTTTTATTAGTTTAGATATCATCCAGTATTTGTCTTTCTCTGTATGACTTATTCCACTTAGTCTAATGCCATCAAGGTCTATCCATGTTGTCACAAATAGCAGTATGCTCTTCTCTTCTTATGGCCGAAATTCACTGAATATCAATATCACTTTCTTTACCCATCTATTCATCAATGGGCACCGAGGTTGCTTCCATATCATGGCTATTGTAATTAATGCTGTAATGAACATAAGGGTGCAGGTATCTTTTCAAGTCAGTGTTTTTATTTTCTTCATATAAATATCCAGAAGTGAAGTTGCTGGATCATCCAGTAGTCATATTTTAATTTTTTGAGAAATTTCTATACTGTTTTCCATAGTGGATGCACTCCCACCAACAGCACACAATGTTTCTTTATATCCTTTCCAACACTTGTTGTTTCTTGTCCTTTTGAAGATGGCCATTATAACGGGGTAAGGTGGTTGTCATTTGTATTTCCCTGTTGAATAACATATTGAAAACCTTTTCATGTTTCTGTTGGACATTTGTTTGTCTTCTTTGAAAAATATCTATTCTGATTCTCTGTCCATTTTTTAATCAAAATTATTTTTCTATTAAGTTTTATATTATTTTTTATATTTCATATGTTAACTTCTTATCAAACATGATTTGCAAATATTTTCTCTCATTCTATAGGTTGCTTTACAATTTGCTTGATGGTTTCATTTGATGTATAGAAAAGTTTAGTTTGAAATAACACCAAATTGTTTACTTCTGCTTTTGTTGCTTTTGTTGTTAGTGTAAAATTCAAAAAACCATCACGAACATTAATGTACAGAAGGATTCTATGCTTGGCTTAATACTCCACTGTCACTGTCTTGAAATTTTTAGTAATTCATGAACAAGGGTCATGAGTTTTCACTTTCTAATGGGCCTCATCAATGTTGTAGCCATTCCTACTACTGGGCATTTCCTCTGGGTATGTTTTATAGATAATTCTCTGTGTCCCTAAATACTTATCATTTTAGCTGTGCTTTCTCTTCTACTTTTAAATATTCAAATAATAGCATCATATGTCTAGCTAAAATCTAGAAGGCATTAATGACTTCTTTTCTCACAAAGCAAATAGTTGGTCATACTTTTGTGTACATTTTATTGTTTTAGAATTTTCTAGATCTAATTTCTTTGATCTGTTTTCATGATTAATTCAGGCCATTGTTTTCTATTTCCTAGAAGATTGTGACACAATTTTTATTGCCAAAATATGGGATTTAAAAGCCATATAGGATCATGTTGCTTGTAACCTAAAAATAAACAATGGGTCCTTAATGTCATTGTCCACCTGCTTTAGTAGTGCCCACTTAGTTTCTCATGATCATTTCTCTGCATACTTCTCCTGCTTCATTTCTGCTACTCTTAACAGTGCAACAGGACTCCAGGTGCGCTTAATTATTTACAATCCTAAAAGCATGTATCTCCATACCTCTGTGAGTATTCCCGTGATTAGCAGTCATGCCTTGGGGGTGGAGGAAGCAGGACTTGTCCTGGAATCTCAGCCACAGGAGCTCATTCGCTGTGCTGTAGCCACACTGTGTCTATTACACTGGTCAACAACCATGACTTGATGTTTTCACCCTCCATAAAACATTTCCAGAGCCCTGGGTGTGAAAAAAGAAAACAAGAAAAGGACATGAAGAAACATGTGGTTATCGACTTGAATCCTGAACTCAGCAGCTCCGCAGAGAACAGTGGGAATTGTCAACCATGGCTCTGTTCAGGTACTTTCTACGGGGAAGGAGAATAAATCAGTCAATCTCTTCAGCCAGCTAGGCACGTTTCATCTTGGCTGCCCAGACACAAATTCCTCCACACCCTGCACCTGCACACATCCTTCTTTCCATATACCTAGTGATAGCATCACCACCAAGCTTCTCTTAATGGGAGAGCATGCAAAGTCACATCTTACTTAAGGGCTGTGGATGATGTATCTTACTAGATACATTGCGAGAGGGATGTCTGATTGCCAGTTTAAGCCCAATTTTAATATTCTTTATTTCATATTACTTTAAAAAACCTGAAACATAATATATATTGAAAAGTGCACAGATTGATAAATTACCACCAATTAAACATACTTATTTATCTAGTAAAAGGAGCTCAAGAAGTAGAACATGATTATCATGCCAGAAGACTTCTCATATTCCCTTCCTGTTATTTTCTCCAGGAGGAATCACTCTTCTAATAGCAAAATGGTGTAATTTAATCAACTTTTGCAGTTTACAAAAATGTGAACATGTAGTATGGACCTATATTAGTTTGTTAGGGCTGTTGTAACGAACTACTACCCACCGGGTGGCTTCACAAAAAGTAATTTAATTTCTCACTATTCTGGAGGCCAGAATTTCAAGATAAAGGAGCTGGCAGTGTTGGCTTATTTTGAAGATTCTCTCTTTGGCTCTTCTCCCTGCGTCTTCACTTGGTCTTCCCTGCATGTGTGTCTGTTCCACACCCTCCTCTTCTTAGACAAACACCAGCTACATTTCAATTAGTGATCACACTAGTGACCTTGTTTTAACTTAATTACCTCCTTAAAGATCTTATTTCAAATACAATTACATTCTGTGGTCTGGAGATATGAATTGAGAGGAGGCAAATTCATCTCCAAATAATACCCTGTTTTTGTCTTGACTGTGCACTAGTATGTCTGTGTAATGCATCCAGATTATTCTTTGTAACTGTGGTGCTAATTTCTCAAAGTTGTATGTATACTGTGATGGAAATATACCACAGTTTATTCATTCCACTGCTGATAGCCATTTGCATAGTTGCTAGGGTGGACTCTGACATCATGCTGTTGCAGACTGTCTTAGGCGTGTCTCTAGTGAGCATGTGCATGCAGGCCTGCTGGACGAGCCCTGAGGGGGTGTTGGGTAGACCACACAGCATGCTTCTTTACTAAAGAGGGCAGTGTCACACTCATTTGTACTCTCAAAGTGAGTATGACCTCTCCCCGGCTCCCCCCACCCAGCACATGCCCTCACCCCTCTACTGTCTGTGTCCATTGGTTATGCTCATATGCATACACACAAGTCCTTTGGTTGATCTATTACCCCCTCAATCCCCACCTTTCCTCAAAAATTGGACCCTCTGTTTGATGCTTCTATGACTCTGGTTCTATTTTGGTTATCAGTTTATGTTGTTCATTATATTCCACAAATGAATGAGATTATGTGATATTTATCTTTCTTCGACTGACTTATTTCGCTTATCATAATGTTCTCCAGTTCCATCCATGCTGTTGCAAATGGTAAGAATTCCTTTTTTAAAAAAAATGGGTAACTACTCTGCCTACCTGCCTGATTGCCCCTAACTGGTTGCCTGCCTAATTACCCCTATCCACTCACCTGTCTGCCTGACCCACCCCTAAACACTTGCCTGCTTGCCTGATCACCCCTAACTGCCTCTGCCTGTCTGATCACCCCTAACCACTCTGTCTGCCTGCTTGATCGCCCCTAACTGCCTCTGCCTGCCTGATCACCCCTAACCACTCTGTCTGCCTGTCTGATTGCCCCTAACTGCCTCTGCCTGTCTGATCACCCCTAACCATGTTGCCTGCCTGCCTGATTGCCCCCAACCACTCTCCTGCCTGATCACCCCTAACCACTTGCCTGCCTGCCTGATCACTCCTAACTGTCTCTGCCTTGGCCCCCAACACCATTGCTTCATTTGGAAGGACATTTGGAATGATATCCGGAAGGTCATTCAGCTGTCCAATCTAATTAGCATATTGTGATTTTATTATCTATACTAATAAAAGGGTAATATGCTAATTGGACTGGATAGACCAGTCATCTTCCAGACGTCCTTCTGGACAAAGCCATGGTGGCAGCGGCTGAGGCAGAGGTGGTTAGGGGCAATCAGGTTGGCAGGTGTGAGTGGTTAGGAGCAATCAAGTTGGCTGGCAGGGGAGAGTGGTTAAGGGTGATTAGGCAGGCAGGAAGAGGCAATTAGTGGTGCTCAGACAGGCAGAAAGAAGTGGTTAGGGGTGATCAAGCAGGCAGGAAGAAGCAGTTAGGGATGATCAGGCAGGCAGGCAGGTGAGCAGTTAGGAGCCAGCAATCCCAGATTGTGAGACTGATGTCTGATTGCTATTTTAGGCTCAATCCCACAATGGGCAGTCAGACATCCTCCCAGATTAGAGAGGGTGCAGGCTGGGCTGAGGGACCTAATTTCATGCACTGGGCCTTTAATTATAGATATTACTAGATATCTATATTTCATCCACAGTATTAGTAATTTCCACTTTCTCTAAATCTTGCTAGAGATTCATCAATTTTCAAATAGCTGTTTCACTGTTTTTCTCAAATATAGTTTCAATTTCAGTGATTTCTATTATTTGTATTATTTTCTTCCTTCTGCTTGCTTTTAGTTTATTTTGCTCTTTTCCAC
>PVJC01013224.1:0-38355 GCA_004026665.1 Murina feae
GAAGGAAGGTACATTTGATCTGGATCTTGAAGGAAAGATGAAGGGTCAATGGATAAGTACGAAGAAGAGAGCATTCTAGTGGGTGTCAAGGTCAGGAGGAATGGGAAATGGCCTGGTTTGAAGGTGGGTGGAGGGAGCTGAGATTGGGCAGATGAATGTAGGACTGATGCAGACAGAGAACCAGAGATTGTGTGTGTGTGTGTGTGTGTGTGTGTGTGTAAGTTCAGAACAGAGGTGGGAGGATAAGGACCCAGGGTCTAGTAGGGAACTCTTGTAAATCCTAGGGAGGGTGGGCAAGAAGTGGTGTGGCAGGGCTTAGGCTGGACGGGTGACAGCACACTGGAGTTCTTAGAATTTGGTGCTTGGGGGTCGTTTAAACATAGTGGCCATAAGTTTTCTCTCATTAGTTTAGTGTAGTGCTTAAGAATGTGGGCTCTGGGTTTGAATTCTGCCTAAGTGACCTTGAGCAAGATACTTAACCTCTGTGCCTCCAGCTCTGCATCTGTACAGTGGGTGGTAAAATAATACTTACCTTACAGGCATGTGTTTGAGAGGGTGAGATAGGTTGCTGAATGTAGGATACTGAATGTAGTAAGTGCTTGTTAAGTATTAGCTTATTTGATGGTCTGTTCTTTCTCCCAGGTATGTATGTGTGTGCGTGCAAATAAAATTAATGTGTTGGACATATCTTTTCTGTTGTCCTGAAGCTAAGTCAAAGGAAGAGAAGGATGCTTTTAGGGAGGTAATGGATTTGGCTTAGTGGCAGATGAATACTAGTTAAAAGTACTACTGTTACCACCAGATATCCTCATGCAGAAAATGATTGAAGAGTGGAAATGCTTTGTAAGGTCATCAGATTCAATAATTATCTATCGAGCCGATGGTGTACTAGGTGCTGCACATGCTATTTCCTTTCATCTTTGCAGCAATTGTCTGAGATAAGCCATTAACCACATCTCACAGATGAGGAAGCTGAGGCTCAGAGAGGCTAAGATTTGTCTGAGGTCACAGAGCCTGTGAGTAGCAGAGCGGAGATTAGAGGGGTTTTTTCCCCTTTAACACTGAACTACCTTTGATAAGTAAGAACAGTTATTCCATGAATGTTCTGTTCTGTAAATGTACGTCCACGTGGAGGTTCTTATGTCAGTCTCCCTTGGTATTTGGTGCCCACATGGAGCCTTGGGAGTTAGAGGCATGGCCAACTTTCAGGACGGACCAGGGACAGTGTCAGAGAGTGGCAGGGCCAGGAGTCGGCAGCCCATGGGAGGAAGAGGCCCTGGGTGAGTCAGTGCCTTTCCTCAGTGACTCATCCACAGGCCTTATCAGAGCCTTTCAGCCAGACTGAGTCTGTCAGAGACCTGTCTTGGTTGACCCAGCCCCTGAAGTGCTGGAGGAGCAGAGCCTGATGGGTTCAAATCCCAGCCCTACCACTTCCCAGGTGTGTAAGGCCAACACAGGAGTGAATTTCTTTGTGCCTCACTTTTGGAACCCATTCATAGGGCTTCATGAGAATTAGATGAGATGCGCCATGGAAATACTTAGAACTGCCTAGCCCATAGCAAGCACTCAGAGTTATTATGCTAACAGTCATTATGGCATAATATTATTGTAAAAGCCTCCCCTGACCTGGGAGACCAGAATAAAACGTCCCATCCTCTCTGCACAATTCTTCGGTAACACATGTGGTTTTGACTTATTATGGACATGTGGGTAGAGCTCTCCCCTTACCAGACCAAGTGTCTGAGACCAGGGAATAAACAGGTCTCCTTCAGTGCTTTTTTTAAGTCCCTGGAGGTGGTGCCTTGTCCTACAAGGTGCAGAAAGAAGTTTGAGGCATGGAATGGATTCCTAGTCCTTCTTTTCCCTTCAAGCCACATTTTCTGGCCTGTGTTCCCCACCTCCAAGGATTATGGAAAATGCCTACTGTTTCTAAGGGTGCTTTACAGTTTGCAAAGCATGTCTACATCCATATTTCACTCTGTCTTCACAGTCATTTTGTGTGGGCATTGGTTGTCATCCCCATTTAATAGGTAAGAAGACTGAGACTCTGTAGAATTAATTTGCCCACAGACTCGCAGATGGAAAGTAAGGAAACAAGTACCCACATCGTCCATCCCAGGAAGCAGTGGTCTGGAGGCTCAGATTGACCGTCTGCCAAAGCCTTTTCATCATTTCCCCTTATCCTTCTCTTGCAGCGGGTTGGGAGGAGCCCATGTCACCAACAGTTCTGCTTTTATCCACCTTCTCCTCCAGGCCCTGTTACTTCAAAGAAAGCACACAACAGTGGGCTTGAACTGTGCCAGTGATCCTAGTTGCTTAAATCATCTCCACTCAGTGTCCCCTTCTCCGTGGGTCTGAGGCCTAGCCTGGGACTCTGGGCTTGGTGGGAAGTTGAGGCAGGGTAGTTTTAGCATTTGGAGCAGTGCTTGAACACAGTGGTGCCCTGGGGAACCAGCAATCAGAGGTGGAGGAGGCTGGCATCCACGCCTTCACCCAGGAGGAGCCAAGAACCATGTCCAAAGTGCAAGGCGTTGCTGGGGGGTGAAGGGGGTTGGGCAAAGCAGCGACTGTGGGGTGTGGTGGGGTGGTGGAGCACTTTCTCTCCAGGAGGCAAGCAGGCAAATGATCCTTCCAGCTAAGGTGGGACTAAACCACAGGCTCCAGGGCTTATCAAACTAGTTCCTTAAGCGGAAGAATCTCCTGTGTAGTTCAGCTCAACAAGAGGTCATTTAAAAAGTGTGTCCCACCAGGTGTGAGGAATGTGACCTCAGGGGAGATAGAGACCTGGTCATGAGGAGCTCATGTCCTAAGGCCTCATTTTTACTTATTTTTTTTTCCTCTCCTGGAAACCTTGCATGCCAGGGCAATGGTGGTGATACTGCATGCGTAGGGCAGCACGCAGCTTCCTGGCATCCTGGAGCTTGGGCTAGAATCCGCAGGCTGGGAGCTGGCAACACCCTGCTCGTCCAGTTGGGTTCTAAGCCTGCTCTGGGGAGAGAGGAGATATTGGCCTTTCCAGTCATGGATCTCAATTCTCTCCACGGCTATTCTGTGGCCAAAGGAGCAGACATAGTAGCATCTTTGGCGTGTGGATGAGAAAGATCCCAGGTGGAATGGCCCCCACGGTAGTGGCTCAGGGGGCCCATTCCTCACTCAGGCCAGTCTCCCTTCTTTCTTCTGCCAGCCTGGCCAGTCTCCACTGCTGTTCTCTGCCCACCTGCCTGGGTCATCCATGCCTCCAGTTCTTTCTTTTCCCAGCATGCAGTGCTTTCCTTCTCTTTTGCCTTTATCCATCCTTACCCTGCAAGACCGAGAACCAGCCCTTCCTGCTTCGGAAAGGCTTCCTAAACTCTCTCAGCCAAACGTCCCCTGTTCTCCATATGTCTCCTGGGTGGAGAGCCAGCAGCCCCCAGCTCCGCATTTACCTGTCATGTAACATGTTTTGAGCACCTACCAGACGCAGGCAGTCAAGCAGAGACTAGAAGTGTGGAGTACTTTCTAGCTCTGAGCTGTGTGACTTTGGGGAGGTGCTTTGATTTCTCTGACTCTCAGGGCACCCATTTGAACTGGAGGACCCCTGCCCTTCCCTCCCTCGCAGGGAGGTTGTGAGGATCTGGTGAAATAACCCACACAGTGCACTTAGCACGCAGTTCCTATCTCATAGCAACACGAACACGCCAGCCGTGACTGTCCTTGGACATATGCTATCTATCAAATCCACACCCTAGCTTTATAAGGAAGGTGGCGTCCCCCAAAGGGGAGCAGGGGCGTCTCGGAGCCACGACCTGTCCAAGGTGTCAGCACTCTTCTCTCCACTGCCTCTGCGTCCCAAGTCCAGGCTGCTGCTCCCCAGGAATTCTTCACAGCCCTGGTCAGGACACTTGGCAAATGCTTAGTGAATGGTCTTTCCTGGCTGGTTTACAGAGAACCATGTTGGTGGGGCAGGAAATGGGACCCCTGAGCATTCCACCCCTTTCAGATTTCAGACCGATCCGGCTTGCCCACGGATCCCTGCCAGTGCAGTGCACACCACTGCCACACCAGGTAGTGCGGGCAGCGTGGCACCAGCTGCGCACCAGCCAGGGAGTGTGGTCCCAAATCCTTCCCCCAGGGGAAGCCAGCCAGTTCCTTTTCATGTCCTTATGTATTGTTAGGTAGCAGAGCATACAGTTATAAAAAGACAAAGAGAAGCGAGGGAAATACCTGTCTGGATAATCCCCCACGACTGGGCAGCCTCGGCCTGAACCCTTTACTGGGAGACAAAGAGAAAAGCCCACGGGCTCGGGACAGTGTGAGGCACTGTGTCCTGCAGGGCTGGTGGGTGAGGCCTGTTTGGAATGGCTTCTTGCACAGCCCCCACCCTGCCCCCACCACAGGTACAGCCCTCACCCTGCCAAGGGTGGCTGCTCTTGACATTATTGTGGTCAGGATGGTTTTCACAGCGTTTCAGGTCACCGTGTCCACTTTTTCTCCAGCAAATGTTGGAAGCTGCCACTTTCTTCTCCGGCTGAGCCTCCTTTTGTACGAGCTGAGGTTTGCGTCTGCAGGGTCCTCACCCCATGGGTTGTTGAGTTTAGGCCTGCGCTGACCTGGGTGCAGGCCCCCCTCGCCCCCCTCCGCCCGGAACGAGCAGAAGAATGCGTGGGCTCATTCTCCCGTTCACCATGGCTAATGCTGCAGGAGAGGGCGTGGGGGGTTGGTTCTTTGTTTTTGTTACCAGCCAGGGGTTTGTTTTTGTTTCTGTTTTTCTAAAATCCTTTAAAACACATGGGAAGGTAGAGCTCCTTTTCCTAGAGGGAATGGCAAGGGGCTGTTAGGAGACCTGGAGGTATGAGAATAGACCATCTGTGGGTGGTGGCCCAGAGGTGGGGGGAAAATGAGAGGAAGCAAAGATAACAGTTTAGCACAATGCTGTACAGTGTCAGCCATTGTAGTTGCACTTGCTAAGTCAGAGTCTCTTAGTTAAAGCTGTGGAGAAATGAAAACAAACAAAAGCCCCCCCCTCCTCCCCGAAAAAAATCTCTTCATGGGATTCTGACAGGCATATCCAGTTAAAACCCATGGATAAATGCCATCTCATTGGCACTGCACTGACGCTCTTGGAGCTTAAAATAGCCAATGCCCAGAGAAGGAAACGTGCCTACAGATGCCCTGTGGGTATCCACCATGCTGCCTGTCCCGTCAGGGCCTTAAAGGCAGTCCCTTTCCTGAAGGCTGTCTCTAGGTGGGGTGGAGGGCCCATTGTAGATGAGGGGGCAGAGAACAGGTGACCTCAACGTCCCCAAAACAGTACCCCCCCTGCTTAGTGGCCTGTGGCTGCAGACAGCTCCCAGCTGACCCCACATAGCCCTCCACCCTTCCCAAGAGGACGAGGCCTCCACTATGATTTTTCAGGTTAGATATTTTCCCAGCTTGGAGCACGAGCACACCCTTTGTACCCATGAATATGGCCGAGGAGGAAAGATACTCTGATGAGCCTATCTTGAGTCCCATTTGTCTGGGGAGTAGAAGATGGGATGAAATCTATTGTCAGAACAAAGGGAGAAGGATACTAGTACTACTAATAAATAAGAATAATACTGATTTAAATATATATATATATATATATATATATAATTGATTTTTTACAGAGAGGAAGGGAGAGGGATAGAGAGTTAGAAACACTGATGAGAGGGAAACATCGATCAGCTGCCTCCTGCACCCCCCCTCCCACTGGGGATGTGCCCGTAGCCAAAGTACATGTCCTTGACCATACTCATACCTGGGACCCTTCAGTCTGCAGGCCAATGCTCTAGCCACTGAGCTGAACTGGTCAGGGCTAATATGGACTTTTATCGAGCGCTTATTTTGTGCCAGACATTCTAAACTCTTTACCTATATAACTCATTAATCTTCAAATCAACACTATTTTACAATGCCAGGTAGATGAGGCACAGAGAGGTTAAGCAGTTTTTCCCAGGGCCACATAGCTCATAGGAGAGCTGGAATTGAACCCATGCAAAGGACTCCAGATGTGCTTGTAACCACCCACTCTGATGCTGACAATAACAGCAGCTGCAGTTAACTTTGAGCTATACACTGGGAATGCTATGTCCTTTACAGCATTCTCTCATTCCATCTTCAGCATAGCCGATGGAGTAGGCACTAACATCATCCCTGCTTTCAGATAAGGACTTGAGGCTCAGGGAGAGATGATGTGGCTTGCCCAGGGGTCACCTGACTCATTCAATGTGACAAAGCTGGGATAGGAAGCCGGGTTTGCCCGATTCCAGGGCCTGAGCTCAGGACCACTTCAACGGGTAGCTTTTGCGTCAGACACTTCCCTTGCTCTGTCAGAAACTCCCCTGGTGACTGGGACGAAGAGCAGACCTGGTGCATGTTGCTGAGGCTTTGTGGCTCCGAGCTGGGTGTGTTTCACACTAACTCATACCAGAGAGTCCTAAGTAAGTCTTCAGTGCATCTAAGCTCTGGATTTCTTCATTCCTCCACTCATCAAACATTGATGGAGTGCACAGTGTGTAGGCCCTGTTCCAAGTGCTTGGGGTCCCTCAGTGAAGACCTGGCCTCCATGGAGGTAGGCGTGGCCAACAGCAGAGGGGAAGGTTCCCAAATTGTTCTTAGGCTCCTTGAGATCCATGAGGCCACTCAGGCTCACAGGAAACCTTTCCTGCACCACCCACGTCAGGCCCACAGGGGCCTGGAGACCTCATGCTCCTTTGCTTGGGACTGGGGTGATGGCAGGTCCAAGAGGAGACTTGTTTCTTCATTCTGATTCAAAACTTTGTGTCAGGGAGTGAGCATGGGCATGGAGCCAGGCCAGCTCACCTGTGAGTCCCAGGCTGCTTTGGGCACTGCTGAGTGAGACTCCAGGTAAGGCAGCGCTCAGCTGTACCTTGCCTCCATTTCCCCCTCTGTGACATGACTCTACCCGACTCATTGGGTTGCTGGGACAATTGTCTGAGATAGCAAATGATAACCACCCATTTGAATCCCTCTCCTTCCTTTAAAGGACTAATTTTTACAGATGTCTCTAAAAGTCAAGGCCCTCGGAGGAGTCAGCTAGAAGGCATCCTTGGTGAGGAAATCACCAATTGGGTCAAGCTTCTCATTTTACAGACAAGGGAACAGAGGCTCATGTGAGGGAGGAATGATGCTGGGCTCCAGGCCTTCTGACTCAGTGGAAATAGAGGCAGCTCCAAGCATGTTTGGCTAATGGTCAGAGAGAGGGTACGAGTTGATACTTGGAGTGGCTAGATCACTGTGTGCCCAGGCCTGTGTGGGGATCTGACTGGTGGTCAGCCCTTACAGGCTGGTCCGGAAGTGCCCACCTGCACCCACCATGCAGACAACCCAAGCAGAACCTCAGAGAACCCCGCTTCCCTGCTTCTGGTCTCAGCAGCATGCCTGGGTGGGCAGGGCCTCCTGTTCCTGAGATCTGGGGAGCATGGGGAGGTCCCCAGGTTCAAACCTGGGAAGACCAATGGTAGAAATCTCTGCCAGGATGTCTAGCTTCCCCACCCACTGTACCCAGAAGCTTCCCCTGAGAGGCAGATAAATGGAGACTTCAGCCTCTCTGACTTATGGCTCCAGATGACTCCACAGAGCCTACAGCTCATGCTGATAGAATGTGGCCAAGGCAGGCGAGCCTGTTTGTCAGCTGCCACAAGCAGGGGAGGTGTGGCTTAATGATGATGGTGATGATGACAGAGACGATGCCCAGGTGGCTGCTCTCAAAGCCTGCCAGCACGCCGCTGCAGCAGCACACCTCTCCCCTGGTGGCGGGATAGACCATGAGCACACGGCCCCAGTCCTCTCTGAGCCCCTATCCCTGTCTGTAAGGAACCACCGAGACAAAGTAGGTCTAGTCCCTAACAGTGCTCGTCCCATGCTTGGCCGCTGCTCAATCTGTAGTAGCTTCTCTCCCACAAATAGTCTGAGAATTCTGAACAGTGAATCCCAACCCCCGGCTCTCAGTGCAGACCTGTGTGTATTAGAGAGAACACCTGTGTGTTTCTGTGGGCATGTAGGCCTACTGCCCTGCTGCACGTGTGTGTGTGTGTGTGTGTG
This sequence comes from Murina feae, assembly GCA_004026665.1. NCBI lineage: Eukaryota > Metazoa > Chordata > Mammalia > Chiroptera > Vespertilionidae > Murina > Murina feae. The sequence continues at coordinate 8,068 of PVJC01013224.1, forward strand.
TGTGTGTGTCTGGGAGGTTGGGGATTGGCTCTTGGAGATCTCAACATGCATACCTGTATTAGCTTCTGTCTGCAAGAGGCTGCCTCTTGTGCACAATTTAGAATTGTGGAAGTACATCTTCAGAAATACCTGCAACTCTGGGCTCCGTTTTCCAGACAGGTGCAGAGGCATGTTCTGCACAGCAGTAGATGTAATCAAATCATTTGGGTGGTCATCGGAAGCCAAAGTAATAATTTGGTTAGGAAGCCCAGCCAGGTCAGGTGGCCCCTTTTATAACTTCCTAGTGTATTTAGCATTTTGGTCCTTTCCATGTTAGGAAATGTAACACATTTCACATTGGTGATTTGTTACGAGGTATTAATAAGCGGGCATTTTCCCACCACTGTGTGGTAGCGTTCGAAACACTTTCCTTTGTGCAGGGGTACATTACAAAACTTGCACATGTACCGCGTTTCACTGCGTAGTTTATGAGCGGCACACACATGACAACGACATAATACATTTTTTTTTTTGCCGGTTCCAACTAGAGGTTCCATTGTATGCCATTGACCATCTCCCTGGTGGATCCAAGTTTACTTGTTTCCTGCAAAATTAATATCAACTTGATTTACTTTTGTCATGTCCTAAGCTTAGAAATTCTTGCATTTTTTGTTTTTATGGAAGTGCCTAATAAAGTGTTATTCCCCTGACGCAGCTCCCTTTCTCTGCAAACCTTTGTGTAGACATGTGATAAGCCCGTGGGGTACCCAGACAATGGCAGACAATAGCATTTGTGTGAGCATCTCACAATTCCTTTCTTCACATGCAAGATTGGGAGCACAGAGAGGAACTCTCTGTCCATTTCCTCCTGTTGGGTAATGTGTTACTAAGGAGCAAAGTGCACCAGCATGCGGGGGCCCTCTTGGCGGGGAGAAGATATGAGGCTGTAACGTATGATAAAGTAACGTTCACTGTTGGGCTCTTGTTTTTAAAGGGACATGGCAATCTGCACGGGGCTCGTCCTGGAAGGGAGCCACTTGAGTCACTGCTATGCCTAAGGAGCAGGTGAGTAAGCCATAGCGGTGGGTCTCCTTTACTGCACCACTGAGCAGCTCTTGTGGGGCTGGCTTCAGGCTTTGGAATGTGTAGGGGCACTTGCACTCTTTGGACAGGCCCAAGTGAATGTGAGCCCATTTGAAGAAACAATGGCTAGTGAAAGCTCTTTGTCTTTGCCTACAACCTGTGTACAGCCCTGCCACGTGGTCAGAGGAGGGAGGGAGGCAGGATAGAGACTGAGATGTGTCTGAGGACCTGACGGACCTGTCTAACTCAGTGGTCTTTGGGTGGGTGGGATCTCTGCCTCTTCTTTCCCTGAGGAAGACCAGCAGCCCAGCAGCCCAGCTGTCCCGACTCCAGCCCCAACTCTGACGATGCTTCGGTCTCTTTCTGGCCCCGATGGGTGCCAATGCAAGAATCTGGCTGGGCAGCTTCTGTCGGGAGTGCCTTCAGAGCACCAGAGACCATTTGTCCAAGATTTGAAAATGTGATTGCAGCATCTTCCTCTGCTTGGGTCTCGTTCTGAGGAGAACCAACCTGTTTACATCTCTCTGTGTTTTCTGCAGGTCCATGGAGGCTTAGGGTCTAGGAGGCTAAGGTATAGGCAGAAATCAATAATGGCATGCTTTTCACAGTCATCCTCATGCACTGTTATTGGAAGAGCCTTCCCGCTGTTCTCTCAGGTTCCTTCCTTGAAGACTTGTCTGACCAACATTCTGCTGTTGGCCTTCAAGGCCTCGTCCAGTCAGACCTCAGCCTCATAGCCCAGCCTTGTTTTCTGCCTCCCCTCTTTGCCTTGGCTCCAGTCCACCTGATCCTGGAATAGATCCCCGCTTCTGGCACTTACTGTTCCCTCTGAGAAGCTTCCCTCACTCCCCAGGGCAAAATCGGCACCTCTTCCTCCTCTACACTCCCATAGTGCTTTGTTCAGACCTCAGGCACATCACTGGCTGAGGTAAGGTTTGTTCACTTCCCTGTCTCACCCACCAGCTGTGAGAGTCTTGAGGGCAAACACCTGTCCTGCAGCCTTCCTGTCTGAGCTGGGCAGCGCCACCCCAATGGTACAGTACCAGGCACAAGGCTGGGCACAGCTGTTAGTTCGCTCAAGGAATTCAAAGCCTGAGGTTTCTTCAGGGCTTATGGCTAACAAAATTCTACCTCAGTGTCTCATGAGAGTCTTGCCCCCTCGGAAGGGTAGTCACATCATTCTCATTTATTTTATAGACATGGAGACTGAGGTGTGCGCCATCAGCTAACTTGCCCTAGGCTGTAGTCTAATATGGACCAAGACCCAGTCTCCTGTGGTCCAGGCTAGGGCAGTTTCTGCAATACCAAATTTTATAATTAGAGAGCACCCAAGAGATAATTTAGAGCAAACCCCTCATTACTGGATAGGGAAACTGAGGCCTGGCCTAAAGATACTTTCTCAAGATTACATAACCAACTGGGGCTACATGGCGACTTGGAAGGCAGGTTCTGGACTTCTAGTCCAGCCTTCTCTCCACTTCTCCCTACATTGCCTCCACCTCCCTCTGTATGCAGCCACCAGAGACCATTTAGGGACTATTATTCTGCATTGGTAGGAGGGTGCAGAACTTAATGAGTGCCCTGAGTTTTAGAGGGAATGTAGAGGAAGGAGAGAAGGGGCTGAGGGGAAATCCTCAGGGCCCCACTCAAGAGGCTATTCCCATGGGTGCTGAGGATCCATGGAGGTGAGGAGTTCATGGTGAGAATCCTGATCAGCAGAATGAGACAGGTTGACTGGACCAAGGGGAGAGCTGTTCTAGTAATTCTGATTCTTAGTGTCTAAGCAAAGAGGTCCTGCTCAGAGGCCTGAGCATCCCTCCTGTCTCCTGGAGAAACACAGAATGTCCAGTACATTCACAGAAGAGGGTGGGGCAATAGACAGCGAATCCTGTCATGGTCTGAAGTGTGGATGGGGAGGGAAGTACTTAAATTTCTGGCTGGCTTATCCCTATTGTGCTAAAGTGAATTTTTGTTTTTCACAGTCAGCCGTGTTTCTGATTGACCACACTTCCAGTTGGTCTTCTGCCCTCCTCCCGGCCCCCCGCCCCCCACCGCTTGAATCTTGGGGCTCTCCTGGTCATTTGCTCAGTCTAGGCTTGCTACTGGACTAGGTAGATACTGGCGACCCTTTCCATTTTTATTCTGCCCCTTCTTGGGCATACAGACTGAGGGTCCAGGACTGACTGCAAGTTCCATCCCCACAGACAGGTTGAAACATACAATTTGCCCAAATTACAGGGAATGTGATGTTGCCCTAATAGGTACCTTGGATTATTTTCCTAAACATGATCAGGTTGTAAACATCTAAACTTCTAGGGCAGGGAAAGTGTGTGGTGTTATATCATTATTGTTTATATCTTAGGTTTACATTGCACTTTACATTTATAAAAATTATTTCATCTCATAATAAGGCAGGTAGATTTACTCCCGTTTCACGGATGAGAAATTTGACTTAGGCTGTAACCTGCCCAGAATAAGGGCTGAGATGGGACACCGTCCAGGCCTCCTGTTTATGAACTCAGTGCTCTTTCTACTCTACTATGCTGCAACCATAGCTAAGTTCCTGGAGCGGGTAGGACATAGAGGAGCTCAGTAAATATTTGTTGAATGAGTGAACTTTGGCTTTTCTTTCTTTCTTTCTTTTTTTTTTGCCACACTTAACCATAAATGGATCCTCTTTGGCAGCAAGGGAACACTACTCTGTGAAGTATTTGAATTTCTTGCCACGATAAGGACCTGGTGAGTTCTCTCCTCACCCAGCCTCACCTCCCAGAACTGGGTCATGCACACTAAATAATTAATGCCTTGAATCTTTTACTCAGAGCTTTCTGATCCTGATGCTGAGATGATCCTCCAACAGGGATCTTTGAAAGGCAGATCCTATTGCTTGTTGTCATAAACCTTCAGATGACCCATCTAACTGCCCACAGTGGATACTCTTGGCCTAATCAGGTCAGACATCCAGTGGGTTCATTTGATCCCCTCCTGCCTGTCTTCCCCACCAGCCTCCTCCAGCTGGAGGAAGAGGATCCTGTGGGTTATCTCAGATATTTAGGGTTTTGTGGGGACAGGAAGACCTTCTCACTGACCTCTGAACTCCCCAAGATTTTGTGGTGAGAGCTGGAGAAAGAACAAGTGGACCATGCCAGGTTGGGAAGGAATGCATGGGGTAGGGGAGGCAGTTACCAAAATATTAGCTGAGCCTGCCCTTTCCCTAAGTGAGGCTTGGGTCATGTTGCACAGAATCTGCAGGGGATCCAACCTAAATAGATTCTTGAGGTCAAAGGGGTGGAGTGGGGAAAAAAGTTGGCTGAAACAAGAGAGCCGTGTTCTAGTGTTGGTTGTTCACAGCTTAGCAGCATGACCTTGGGCCAGTCACTGAATTTTACCTGCCCTCAGATTTCTTATTAAGGAAATAAGGGGGGGGGGCATTGAGGGTTGTGGCATTTTAAAGGAGCCTCTTAGACTTCTGTGGTTGTCTGAGCTTACCCTGTCTGTACTCTTGTTTAGTGCGGTCTTCTCCTCCCCATCTCCTCCTCCTCATGTGGCAGGAGCTTGCTTCCATAAGCACTTTCTCCCAGTCTTTGTAGCTTTGCCACTTCTGCCCCATCCCTCAGATAAGCCAGTGTGCAGATAAGAACGGCCTTTGCTGCCCTGGTCTCCGCCCAGCAGCATGGGGAAAGGTCTAATGTTTGGATAGATTTGGATAGAGTGTTGGGGACCTGTGGTGTATGGATTGGAATAGGAGGGGAGTGGGAAAAATCCTTGGGTGGGAAGAAGCCAGCCAGGTGATTAGGGGTTGTTGGTATGGACGTGTGAATGTCCAAACCTGTAGAGAATTATAAAAATGTATGTGATCCAAACAGAGGATACTCCTGGAAGCAAGATCTCAACAGACTAAGATAAATGCTTCCAGGAAGTGACAGATTGCAGCTTCTTTTATGCATTTGGAATCATGGAGGGAACAATAGCAATATTACATGAAGTCTGGAGAAAGCAAGGTGTGCCGGGGAGAGGGTGGGATTACAGGAGGGTTAAGAAAAATTAAATGCTTTCTTGCAGGTGGTTATGCTTTAGAAGGAGGGGTCTGAGAAGGGGCATTTCAAAGGTGTGTTGACTTGGATGCACAAAACAGTGGACGGGGCTTGCTGAAGGCAAGGATAAGCCTTTTACTAAAGAAGTTACATGCCTGGGGTGTGACTATTCCCCGTGACCTGCTAGGAATTTATAATCAGGTCACTACTGTGAGATCACTTTCTATAGAACCCCCCCCCCTTTTTGGGGTCCACATTGGTGTATCTATCCAAGCTCTTGATGCCCCAAGGTCCCTGGACTGTGAGTCACTTGACCAGAGGGTACTAGTTAAGTTCTTAAGAATATGGTCCCAAGTTTATCCTCTTCCCTGGCCAGGCTTTGTGCTCAGGGAGGACCAGACACTGGAGCAATAAAGGCCATAGTGTTGGTAGAGCTAAAAGGTATCTCACAACTTACACAGAAAGGGAAGGAGTTGGGGAAGGCAGATCTGTCTCCAAGACTCATGATTAAAGCTGGAAAGCACTCATCTAATATAACTCTCCTATTTTATGGGTGAGGAAACTGAGGCGCACAGATGTGACTTAACTAAACCATAAAGCAGTCTAGTGGTGGCCCTGAGGTGGCGATCAGCCTCCTGATTCCCAACCAGGAGAGCTAGAAACATCCTAGAAAGTGACGACAAGTCGCCTCCTCACGTGGGTTCAGCCACCACACTTTCGACTCCTCTCTTTGACCCTGAGCTTGATTGTCTTAGGTGTGAGCAGGGCCTTGACTGCTCCCACCTTGTTGTTCACTGGGGCTAATAAAAGCTGGGTGCGGCATCACAGAGGGGTCAGGCTTCTCATGGGCGGGCTGTTTGGCTTGTGCTTAGTGACTTAACGCAGTTGAGTCAGCAGTGTTCTGTTTTATGGCATGTCTTGGGGTGAAAGATTAATTCCAGACAGAGATGCGAAGGCTGTGATGGCTCAGCCTCGGAAGTAGTGGCCTCTTGTGGGTTTGCCATTAAGATAAAAATCTCCTTTGTTGCTAAGCAGGCCTCGTGCTGAGACTCTCTTGAGGAGGGCAGGCATTGTGTGCTGCCCGCACTGTCCCTTGCTCTGAGAGAGGGCTCTTCAGGTTAGAGGCCGGCCATCCCTTCGCTGTGTTGATGGCAGGTGAACCAGACAGAAGTCACTCACTTTTCCCAATAGGACTCCATTTGGCTTAGCATTTCCTACTGAGCTCAAGGGAAGGTATCTTGAGCTCTTTCCAAAGGGCAAGCACTAGGTTTACATATTTTACCTTGTTTGTTCCTCACGGTAGCCCTCTGAGAGTTGGGCATGGCTACTTATTGTAAAGAGGAGAAAACTGAGGCAGATACAGGTTAACAAACTTGTCCATGTCCCACAAGATACAGGGTGTCTGACTCTAAAGCCTTTTCTCATTGCACAGAGAAGGGAGGGCTGGGCAGAGTGGGCCAGGCATCGATTGAGTCAGGAACCAATGGATTTTCAGGTGCCAGGCCCTGGGCTTGGTTGTGGGGCTTCAGAGGTGAAAAAGATCTAGTCTCCATAGAGAGACACACCAAGTGTTCGGGAAGCATTGAGAAGAGTGTGTCACAAGGGAACACGGCACCGAGCAGGTGCTGAAGGACTTGGGTGTTGAAGGATGAGTAGGAGGTTGCTAAGCCGAGGAGACAGAGGGTCTTCCAAGTGGGAGGGATGGTGGTAAGAGGCTGGATTCGGTATTTGGGAGTCAGGAAGAGTTATGTGCATGCTTTCCGCTCAGTGAGGGTAGAAGGAGTGGAACGTTCAGTTGAGAGACAAGCTGGGGTAGGAGGAGGAGGTTGGGAACCTGACAGAGTCCTTCTAAAATGCTTATCACGTGCCAGACCTTGAAAGAAACATCAGCTGAGACCAGCACAGATTCTCCAGGTAGAATTCTCCAGGCACCTAACGTCCCATTCCTGGGAGAGATGTGGGTGGGGCTCATTGTCAGACGCTTTGTGCTCCTCTTGCGTGCCTCCCGCACCAGTGGGAGTGCTTATTGATGAGCCTAAGGCGTCGGAGTGGGACAGACCATGCTGCCAGTTCATGGTTCAGATGTCTCAGATTCCTTTTGCCAAATAAGCTGATAGCAGACACCCTTGTGAGTTCATGTGCAGACTGTCTCTCCAGGGAGGGGCTTGCGTTCCAGACAGGGTCAGCTCTAATTCTGTGGGAGCTGGGCGTGTGGGGTGAGAAGGCTACTTAAAAATAAAGACCAATGAAAAGATATAACTGTTTTTAAGGATAATATTTGCAAGGCAACAGTATCCGGGGAGTGAATTATATGCCATAAGGGTGAGCCGGAATCTTTAAAAAGATCAACTCTAGGATGGGAGGAGTAATAATGCAGAAAGGAGCCCTCTAGAAACTCTTCTCTTGGTTCCTGGCTCGATGCTCAACCACTGACCTACACCAACTGGTTCACTCTTTCTTTTCTTGAATGAGCTCCTTGCTGAGGTCTGTCCCAGGGAATCGGTTTTGGAAACTGCGCTCTGAGTCAGGCCTGTCCTTCATGGAAAGGAGGGGACAAAGAGCCGGACAGTGACTTAGAGTCAGAGGCTTCTAGGTCTTGCACCACAGTCCATCTCTTCCAGCCCTGGGGTTCATTCCTTTTCGAGGAAAGAGAAAATCCTCTCCGGGACAGCTGCTGCTTGTCGTAGTGAGTGCATTTTTTTTCAGAACGGAAGCCCAAGCTCCAAGAGGAGAGAGAAGCAGCATCTTCATTCGCCAACACAATGTTTTACAGAGGGATGGATAGTGGAGACTGTCTTCCTAACCTTACAGAGAATTCACCAGCTTGCTCACACCTTGGGCAGCCATCTCCTCTGTGGCTACTTTTTTTTTGGAGGTTTGGGTCAGTGAGGGGGGTTCTGACTCCCTGAATGGGGCAACGGCCAAGGCAGTGACCGGGCGTGCAGTGCTTGTCCAAGCATCTCTAAGCTCATGGAGCATGGTCTTTGAGTGTGGCTCGAAGAACGGGGCATGCTTCTCCTCAGACCTCTGCTGCCTCCCACACAAGTCCGTCAGCCCTCAGTGGCAGTCTCGCAGCCGCTACCCACAGGCTCATGTCCAGGACAGCCCGCCCCAGGCCCGCACGCCTAGTCCTGGAATGTGAAGTGCAACCTGTCAAGCCAGCAATCTCTCCAGGACTGAGTTCAGCAGAGGGGAATATTTCGGGGACTGGTTCTCCAGTGTCTTATCAGCGAGACCTTTCTGTATTTACTGTCTGGAATCTTAATTGGCTTCACAGAGCTTTTGGGAAAACAGTTCCAGGAGACCTTAGTTCCTCTGGGCAATAAGGAAGTGGCTCACACGGCCGTCTCTCTCTTCTGCTCAACACTCTGCACTGCCTCCAGATAGCAACATGCTGGACTCAGGCAGAGATTCCCTAGGGCGGGTCCCAGTGAAGTGAAGGCAGCTTTCTCAGACCTCCCCTGGCAGTCTCTGGCCTGCTCATTCCCGAGTCGGAGCTCAGAACCGTTGAGCTGTGTTCATTGAGCACCTTGTCTGGTACATGGAGATCAGATTCTGGGGGATAAGTAAGTGAGCAAATCAATACCAAAAAGGCAATCCTCCTGTTTCCTAGCAGAAGCAAAACGAAGTGAACAGGTGCCATGCCGAGCTGCCCTGCGTGCTGTCCAGGATCCGCACGCACCCCAGGAAAGACCCCGGGGCCCTTGGTGCAGAGGGAATCACAGATCTCCCATCTCCTAGGTGGGGCCCGAAGGGAGGGGGGGCAGGTGATCTTTGATGCACATCCAGAAAGTCCTCCTCAAGACTGAGTCCTGTTTGGGGAGCTTAAAAGAAACACACACACACACACACACACCCAACACACACACACACCCTAACGGTAACATCAGCAAATGTGGCCCCAGTAAAAGCAGGGTAGAGTCCATTCTGCCAGCTATCCTGGCTTGCCCTGCTCACCCCCTCTTGGCTGAATGTCCCAGCCTTGGCCATGTCTCTCGGGAACCTCCTGGTGGGTGTTCTTGCTTTGCCGTGCTGCTTCTCTGCAGAACAGGGGATTTTACATTGAGGTCAGAAGTCCTGGCTTCCTAAGTATGCTGACACTTGGAAAGGCTTTGAACATGAAGCTTTTCTCACTCCAGCAGGACTCACCTGCCCATGCAGGTGCACATACCCGCTCACAAAGGCTGGATGCAGTTTACAGGCCCGTGTGTAGAGGCTGAGGTGAGGGGCGTGGCTGGCTGGACTGCTGGCTGGGTGAGTGGACGGCTTAATGGGAGGAATGGATAAGCATCTCCCCTTCTGCCAGTGGCAACCCCCACGCAGAGCCCCATGGACGGTGGAGATTCAGGGCTATTATTTCCGTTGCTAATAACATTAATGACGCTGTAAACAGCAAAGCCTGTATAATTTCATATCAGGAAATTAATCCTGAAATTAAAAGTCTATAATTCAAAGGATACGTTTGGAAGTCTCCTAAGTAAACTCTAGAGGTGATGCAAGATAAGCTGTTCCATGCCTCCTGAAACAGATTTTTACAGTAAACAGTCATTCATTCAACCAACCGATACTAGGCACACACACTACACCAGCACTGAACTTATAAAGGTAAAAATCAGTAGACAACTTGTTAGTGGGTGAATTGGCCAAAACAGGAACGTAGTACAAGAAGTTGAATTATTTGTATCTTAAATATTGATTGAGCTCCAACTGCTTACCTAGAACTGAGCTGAGTATTCAAGAAATAGGGAAGTCAAGATACCGGACTTTTCCTTAAGTTTATATATGAGTTGTCCAGATAAGATTGATGCACACAAAAAAATGAGTTGGGTTCAAGGCTAAATGAAGTGCCAAATAGTCTGACCTATGTATGATCCCCCCTGTTATAACTCTGCCTCCCTACCAGATGGTAGTTTCTCAGAAGCTGCAGAGACAGAGTTTGTATACCTGGTACCTACCTACTGTGCTGTGCAGCATCCTGGGTCCAATATAGGTTCTCAGTATAAGCAGTGAATGGGATTGAATGTGGTTAGTAATTTCTAGATGTGGCTGGGCGACAGAATTCCCTGGGGAGTTAAAACAAAAACATTTTCCTCTTAGTCCTCAGGCTGCCGAAATTCCGTTTGAGAGTGGGCTCAGGAAGTTGTCTTTTTGGACATTTCCTGGTGCATCTGCTGTAGAGCCAGACTTAGTAACCCCTGTCATAGATTCCAGGAGTCAGATGAATGTATGGAGAGAAAAAAGTCAAGAGGGATGGGGAAGCTTTGTGCCTGAGAACTCCAGCTCATTCCTTAAGATCCAGCTCAGATGCCACTTCTTCTATAAGCTGCTCTCCAGGCTGCAAGACACCCCATCTCTGTGCCCTCATGTCTTGGTACCCTATTGTAGTCCTTACCAAAAATTGTTAGTTTGAATTTGGTTCCTTGAATAGACTGTGATGCTCATATGGGAGCCAGCACATAGTAGATCTTCAATTTGTGGGGCCTAATTTTGCTTGAGAGGCTGGGTAAAATTTGAATGGGGTGGGACGAGGAAGGCAGCAACTGGATATGAAGCACTGAATGGCAGCCTCGGGGGATCCCGAATACCTTGGAGGACTGAACCTATCAAGGAAGTAGGGGCTGCAGGGGAGGCACTGATGAGCCCAGTAAGGGAGTCCAGACTTCTGCTGTGGGATGGAGGGAGCCCTGGGGCTTTGTGGGCAATGCCTGAGACATGGGAAGTGGAGAATAGGTAGGAGGCTGCTATGGCAATTCTTTTCCTTTAAAAAAAATTATATTATTTATGTTTTTAATCCTCACATGAGGCTATGCTTTTCATTATTTCATTGGAGAAAGAGAGAGAGAGAGAGAGAAACATTGGTGTGAGAGAGAAACATTGAACCTGCAACCCTTTGGTGCACGGGATGACGCTCCAACCACCTGAGCACCGCCAGCCAGGGCTCCTGCGTGATTCCGTGCTGGGTAGAGCCAAAAGGGCAGTCACAGTTCAAGCCCCCACGCAGCCTGAATTCCATGCTGGTCTTGGTTAGATTTTACACACAGGCACAGTCATGAGCATCCACCATGGCCAGAGAGGCACGGGTGCCAGGCCCTGGGGCATGCACCCTCTGGCATCAGAAAGCTCACTGTCTGGGAAGTCAGGCAGACCCACAACGTTGGTCAATGCAATACTATGTATGAAGCCGTCGTTAGTAGCTCCACAGAGCACAGTGTGGGAAAAGGGGGTGAGGGGAGGCCGAGGTAGGGCTTCAAAGAACAGCGCAGCCAAGAATACTGCCTAGCCGGGCGTCATTGCACTTCATCCTCACATAACCCAGCAGGGTCAGAACTGTTATTATCCCCATTTTATGGATGAGGAAACTGAGGTTCAAAGAGATTGGGTAACTCGTCCAGGCTCACATACCTAGTAAGTGGTGGGTCAGGTTTTCCGCCAGTCTGTCTGACTCCAGAGGCTGCACCAGGACCCCTCACACCCCGAGCCTTTGATGTTTCAGCTCTAAAGTCACCTAGGTTTTCACCGAGTGAACAGAGTCTGGCTGGGCATTCTAGACAGAGGGCACAGGAAGGGAAGCATGAAGGGGTTGGGTTTATCAGGGCACTGTGGCTGGCTCGGTAAGTCTGGAGTAGGAGGCGTTGGCGCAGTGGGGAGAGGGCAGAGGGCAGGCGGGAGCGCAGGGAAGCGGGGGAGGGGGGAATCATGGTGTGTCTTGTTTGCTCTACTGAGATGTTTGGACTCCACCCTGAAGATTGTCAGGGAGCTGTTGGAGGATCTGAAACAGGAACGGAACCTGACCAAGTGTGCATTTTTTATATGAAGAGCTCTCTGGCAGCAGCTCAAGGAGCAGGCTGGTGGATTGGAGGGAGGTGACCTGGAAGCAGGAAAGGCATATATGAGATTCTGAGAGTTCCAGGTGAGAGCAAGAAGGAAGGATGGGGCGGGAGGTAAGGGATGGGGCTCCTGGGGAGGCAGCACTGGTGACTGGCTGGCTCTGTGAGATGAGGGAAAGGGGCCAGAGAAAGTGACTCCACGGGTTTGGCTCAAGAATCAGGATGCAGATGGTGCTGTTCACTGAGGTGGGGGTGTGGGAGAGGAACAGGTAGGGGAGAAGGTAAGTGGACTGTGTGTGTGAGGTCTACAGGAGTCAAGGAATTAGGTCACTGACAGTTGACCTAGGGCCTGGAATGCAGCAGGGAGATATATGTCAAGGGATAGCGTGGGGGGTCACCCGGACATAGATGCTGGTTGAACTACAGGGGTGTTTAGGTCCTTGAGAGCGAGAGGAGGGTGAAGATCAGAACCTTGGGACACAGCAAAGTTCAGGGTCAGGTAGAGAGAAACAAGTTTGCAAAAGCTGACAATAGGCAGAAACCAGAGCAAGATAAGGTCCTAGGAGTGATGACTGGATTTAGCAACAGAGAGGGTTGGTGGTGACCTTGGGCACGATGCCTGGGGTGGGCTATGTGTGAGTGGAAACGAGACTGTGGTGGATTGAAGGGTCAGTGGAGGTGAGAAAATGGACGTTGGCAGACTAGACTCCTCTGTTGGGAAGCCAGGCTGTGAAGAGAAGGTGGGAAAGCGCTGTTTTTTTTTCTCCAGGCAAAGTGAATACGGCTCTGACTGTGGTTGAATTTGTGCACATTTTTAAGAATGACTTCACATTGGTAAATCACAAGTCGGAAAGAAACTACACCTTTATCAGGCAATGAATCCTCCCCTCTTTTTATTTAATCCCCACCCAAGGATATGTTTGTTGATTTTAGAGCGAGAGGAAAGCAGAGAGAGGAGCATCAATCAATTATCTCTCGTACGTATTCTGAGCAGGGATCAAATCACAACCTAGGATTTGCCCTGCCCAGGAATCGAACCCTCAACCTTTTGGTGTACAGGACTATGCTCCAACCAACTGCATCCCCAAGCCAGTTGTTAAATTTGAAAAATGTTATCACTTGGCACAATTCTTCAAAAAGGGGCTGCTTTTGGAAGACAGAGTCCATGAGACACAGCTGGGCTGTGAGTTCCCAGGTCCACTGCCCTGCAGCCCTCCCGGCTCCTGGGTGTGGTGCTGTGTGCCGAGCGAGCAGGTGCCAGCGTTGAGAAATCCTTTTCCAATTCACTTTGCCATGACTTCTATACCTCCTCCTCAGCATCCTTCTCTGTCCTCCTGACTAATTACTAGGGTTCGAGTCCCTGAGGCCTCATTTCAGCAAGTTGGGAGCTGTAGTGCCGTCCCATCCGAAGGTTTGCCTGGGGAGTGCCTTCAGTGCGTGCTGCGCAAAGACTTGGTGGAAATAAGCTCTCAGCTGTCCCGTGTCAGCATAAGGTAGACCAAGGAGAGAATGAGCCACTGGAGCCACCCATGAGAAAATGCACCGATTTCTGCCGTGGCTGAGCTGGTGCTATCCCGGGGCAGTGGGACTTATCCCCAGGGCGATGTTCCAGAACGGCGCTTAATGACACATCTGTGAGCCTGACCTGAGAGGCGCCTCTGTTTAATCCTCACAGGACTCGCTGTTGTTTATGACTTGCTCAGGGAGCGCTCGGTGACTCAGAAGTCCACGTTCTTTCCATCACACCACACAGGCGTCCAGGGACTCAGCGGAGGACGCAGGGAGTTATTGAAACCCAGGAAGTGCCCGAGCCTCTTTGTCCTGTTCTCCTGTCTTATCCCATTTTCAGAGAGGGAAGGGATGTGCTTTCCCAGCCTGGGGTGTGTGTGTGTGTGTGTGTGTGGTGCTTTAGGTGAGGGGTGGACAAGTTTATTTCTGAGGGTGAACAGCTTTTCCAGGATATTGAGGTCCTAAGAGAAGGGAAGAGAGAATAGGACAGAAGTGGTGGTTTGGGATGTTAATCCCTGTGTGGTCAACCTTCTTGGAGGAGCTTTCTGACGTAGGCCACATTGACATGCCCGCGGTTCACCGACTGTATCACTTAGTGCGGTGTTCCCTGCCTCACAGATACACCCTCGGTTCTCAGTGACTCCACATACATTTGAGTGTATTTCTCACATATGTGAAGTGCAGGTGTTCCTGGTCGTAGATGCTCTCCTCCCAGGGATCTGGCTCCATTTTGCTCACAACTTTGCCATTGTCAGAGTGTGGTTTCAAGGCGGCTGTGCCCTGGCAGAGGGGAAGGGGCAGATAGGAGATCAGGGGAGGGTCTCATGGTCTGGCCCTAGAAGTGGTATAAGGTCACTTCCACTCACATTCCATTACTTAGAAACTGGTCGTGGGGGAATCACACAGCTGCAAAGAAGGGCTCAGTGTCTTAGGTGAGCAGCTAGCTTGTCTCTGCCACACCCACCAAGACTTGAAAGTCACCTCTCAGCTGAGCGTTATTGGTGTATTTAGTGGCCACCGTCCTCATCTGATACTGCGTCGCAATCTCATTACTCCAGATCCTAGCATTTAGAGTTTGACGAAAGAAAGGTAGGCGAGTCTCATGAATTCAAGGGCCTAGAGCAGAGACAGAGTCCTTGATGTGGTGTGCGAGGGAGCACTTGGCGGGGGAGCAGGATGGGTATGGTGGTTTAGGGTGTGGCCTCTGGCTCTGGGGTTCTGGCCATGTGACCTTGGGCAAGTTGCTAATTTTTCTAATTCTTTGAAAAAGGGGGATGATAGTATATAGCAATGCCTTGGTTTGTTACAAGGATTCACTTAATATGAATAAAGCTTTTAAACATTGCTTGAGACTTCATAGATGCTCATTAAATGTCAGTGATGATTATGTTCCCTGGGACGAAATAGCCATCGTTCATTTGGCACACACTGCCTACAGAGGGCCTTATGCTAGGAACTGGGAGGAGGGGAGTAAAAGTAACTTCAGCACAGGACTTGTAGTAGAGGTAAGTACAGGATACTGTCTGTACCTAAGAATTTGCTTCTTCCCACCATTCTTTTGAGATAGGCTGGCCTCCTGGAGCTGTGAATGTCAAGTTCACAGTTTCCCTAGGCACCCACTGTGTGATCGAGACGATTTGGGGCACTTGCAGAATAGACTGAGTTTTGTGGGGAGGATGGGCTCCGTGTGTGTGTTGAGATGTGTTATGCTGTCACCTCCTGGCCCATAACCTAGTATGCAGGTTTCTTTCTTGTGGGTTCACTGGCAAAGGGTATCGGCCTACAGCTGAGATTACGTCAAAGGGGTCATCTTCCTGTTCACCGGCATGGCTCCCTGGAGAGGGTCTTGGGGGATCCATGGTCCAGATAGCAGAGCAGCCTCGGGGGCCCAGCCCTGACCTGCAGGAGTGTAGGCCAATCCATGGAGTTAGCACACGTCGGGGCTCCTCGCAGGGTGGCCCTTTCTTTTCTGGAGAAGAGTAGCACTGCTGCTGTGAGGGGGCCACGCGGGCCGAGCCCCTGACAGGCCCGAGGAAAAGACAGAAGCCCACCTCCTGTACCGAGACCCTCACTTTAGTCAGGGAGAGCAGACCTCTGGCCTGGGAATGTGTATGGGGGAGAGGGTCATAAAAGTTTTGCATGCTCTGGTAGAAAATTTGGGAACTGCAGAAAGGCATAAGGCTAAAAATAGAAATCATCTGAAATACCATTTCACGCACATAACTGCTGCTTATGTTCCGCTTGTTCCGTTCTCCCGTGGCTGTTGCTTTATGGAGCTGGGTCACATCGAGAGCCTGGCATTGTACCCTGCTTTTCCCTCTGCATCGGGGCATGAGCATTTTCCCTGGGTCAGATGTCTTTATAAATATTATTGCTAAAGGAGTGCCTATGCTGGGTGGTTTGGGTGCACCATAACTCATGAAACTACGCCCTGTCGTTGACAGTTTTGGACTCTGGGAGCCTGAAAGAACTTCAGAGACCACAGGCCTGAGTGCATTGAATTTACCCAGTGGTGCAGAGCAGGCAGGCCGCGCCGTTTCCATCCACACGGTTCACATTGACCTGTGACTAAGCGTGAGATGGAACCGGGTTCATTTCACAGCATCCCCACTCGCTACCTGCGGAGTATTGGGGAGGTTACTAACCCTGTAAACCTGTCTTTTCTTCTATCAAACACGGGTGCATACAGGAGCTCATGGATGTAAAGGGTCTGGGACAGGGTGTGGCCCAGCAGGGCGGCTGTCAGTGTCCTCATGAGGGCGGTGAGAGAGACAAGCTGTCTCCTATGCCCAGACCAGACTTCTGCCACCTCAGAGGCTTTGGCTCTCTGAGAAGTTTCTTTGAAGGGAGGCCTAGAGGTACAAGTGGAAACAGGGAGCACTGGCTAGATATCTTTATGGAAAAGTGTTTAAAATACGTGTGGACACGCATACACATACACATGCACACATGATGCACATATACACATGTCTGTACACCCACACATAACTATATACATACACGCATATATGCACACATGCATACCTATACACCACACACATGTATGTACATATATGCATATGCACACATGCATACACACACCAATATACATGCATGCATATGTATGCACACATGCATGCCTATATACACTGCAGGCACACATACAAATGTGCACATGCATATACACAAACACAAATATACACATGCTTATACACAAATACAAATATACGCACATGCATATATACATATGCATATATATATATACATATGCATATATATATATATATATATATACAAACTTATACTTGTATTAAAGAAAGGCAAGACAGACAAGTTCTGGGATGACTCTTTTATCCCCAATGCCTTTCTTACAGAAGAAGCAGGGGTGGGGAAAGAGAGAGAGAGAGAGAGAGAGAGAGTCTCCCCACCCATTCCACGGGTTTGCTGCGAGGCCTCCCTAGGATATGCAGGTGAAAGGCCTGGCCTGTGGTGGGCCTCTGAGAGTGTTGGCTTCCCTCCTGGCACTGTGACTGGTCAGCGTGCAGGTCTCTGCCTCACTGCGGGGGCTGAAGGTGGTCTTGGGATCTGTTACTGGGAGTGATTCCATGAGGAAATGGGTGGAGTTGAGCAGGGAGAATGTACGAGGTCGCTTTAAGCCAGCTCAGTGGGTCAACTCACTATTGAGAAAGAGGGAGGAGAGGGCTGGGGCTGGCAGGACAAGGGCCACATGACTGACCATGGGCTCTCAGTGGAGGAACAGCATAGAGGCCCAGGCCTGCAGCGGAACCGGAGCCTCTCTCCTGAGTTTCCTACCCTGGGGCAGTGTAGACAGAGGGCAGTGTAGACAGAGGGCAGTGCAGAGGCCCTTGCTGCAGGCTGGGAACCTGTCTGGGCTGCCACAGTTCACCTCTTGGACGTTTTCATCAGCCTTCCTAGTAGGGGCCCTGACGGCATGTGTAGGGAGATTCTGCAGGTCTGTGTTCAGTGCACAGGGAAGGGCTCTGACTGCCTGGGGTGATCAGAGAGGAACCATTGGAGAGGCAGAGTGACCTCACCGAGGCTGTCCTCTAGTCAGGGCGGCAAGGGTGGAGCAGCCGCCCCGGAGGCAGCGTGCTCTCTGTTGGGTAGGTGACCAAGGAAAGGCGGGGACCCCCGGCTGGAAGGAGGTTACAAGGAGGACAAGGGGGCCCTTTCAGTCCTTCCCAGCCCTGGGAGTTACCTCTTTTGGTTCACACTGGTGGCCACATGCCCTCACAGAGGGAAAGCCAGGCCTCCTGGGCCAGCTGAGGTGAGTCTGCAGGTGCCACCTGAAAACCAGGTGCCCTGCCCGGGCTGGGCCCTGCAGAGATGCAGCGTGTGTGGGCATTGTTTCCCGCCACTGGAGCTCTGACGAGCACCTGTTATCTCAGGTGTTGGATCCAGGGAGCCATGTCTTCTGTGTTCACGGCACAGAACCAGAGCTCCTAGTCCTTCCAGCCACTTTGTGAGCACATGGGGGGCAGCACCCTCCTTTCATTGCTAAGGAAACCGGCCCTGCCCAGCGGCCTCTTGAGGTAAACCTGGGAGGTGATACGCTGGAATGGGGCGTTTGTTAGTGTCAGCTGCAAGAGGGGCTCGCTTTTAGATTGCACTGACCTGGGAACGTATCTTATCTGTAAGCCCTGAGGAGGAGGTTGAGGGTTGGGCTTTCCCCCTGAGCCGAATTGCTGCTTTGCGGAAAGGTTCTGCCCAGGGTCCCTCCAGCCCTCCTTCAGCTTTCAGAGGGCGCCGCTGTTTACCCACCACCTGGTCACACCATTTGATGCCATTTGGCAGGTGCTGAGGTCCAGGCAGGGAGAAGGTGTGACAGTCCCAAATGTGAACGCATTGGCAACTCATCAGCCAGGAGGCTCTTTCTCTAACTTGAGAGGTGCTCAGGGACTCGGCACAAACCTGCACTTATCTCCCAGATGCCTTGAGCCAAGCCCATCACCAGTGTGCCACTGAGTTTTAGTGTGTAGCAGCCAGAGGCAGGGAAAGGGAGTTGCTTTGTGACTCATGAAGTCACGTAGGCAGAACCACAAATAAGGGACTTCAGTTGGCAAAAACCAAATTGCTTCAAGGCTATTCTTGGAAACGAAAGCATCACATCTTGTTTCTTCCCAGAAAAATGCAGAAACCTTTCATATTTTGGGGGTAGCTGGTTTTATTTATATTGCATATCAGACTCCCAAAAGGCAACAGCTGGGGGGGTGGTTGACAAGAAAGACTTCAAACAACTGCTATTTCCCAGGATCCTCTGGTTTAATTCATCCTTGACCTTCTCCTTTTGGGGAAGGAAAGGGGTAGCCTCCAAAAATATGACACTCCAGTTTCTGGAAGAAAAGGCTTGAAGCTCAGACATAGACTCCCAGAGCCCTTCTAAGCCAGCCTTTCTATTTCATTAATAAACTCACCTCAAACCAGGTATGTTTTCAGGCCGTTACCCAGACTTCCTCGTCTGTGTTTCCCCACTGTATGTATGGGGAACTTAAAACCCAGAAGTTCAGTTGGGTATCCAAGGAGACACAGATAGGAAGTAGATTTGAACTGAATTGAAAGCCCACAGCATGAATTTATACAGATATAAGTTCAGAGAGGAATTTGTTTCAGAAAAGAAGGGAGAGGGAGCGAGAGAGAAACATCAGTGAGGAGAGAGAATCATTGATCAGCTGCCTCTGACACGCCCCCTTCTGGGGACGGAGCCTGCAACTCCGGCATGTGCCTTTGACTGGAATCAAACCCAGCACTCTTCAGTCTGCAGGTGGACCCTCTGTCCACTGAGCCAAACCGGCTAGGGCTGAAGCTTTAAAGTACACAATTCCTCAGCCTGGGGAGCTAGTCTCAGTGGTGGTCAGTTGTGTTCCTTTTTCTGTTTTTTGTTTGTTCGTTTGTTTGTTTGATAAGGTTAGGGCCGTTTGAAGAACAGTAATGAGTGCTGGTTATCATGGAGCCAGCAGGTGCTGAATACTTCACCTGCATGGTCTAACCTAACCCCTACAGCCCCCCGAGTGAGTGCTATCCCTACTTTACACACAAGAACACAGGCTGAGATAGATTAGATAACATGCCCCTGGTCACATGGCTAGCAAGAACATATGGCCAGATCCACACCCGCGTTTGCCAGACTCTAAATATTCTGCTGTCCTTCTGTGAGAAACCTACCCACAGGGGTATGAGTCATTGTTAGGGTCTCGGACTTAACTGGTTTTAAAGGTGGAGGCTGGACCCTTGAGATCAGGGAGGCAGGTCTGAGCCTGGTACGGGCTGTGGGGTACCGTCCAAGGCTGCACTTATCTTCTGCTGTCTGGCCCTCTCCTTCCACCTCCCTTATCTCACTCGAGATAAGAGCTGGCTCCTTGGGCTCCCACGCCCACCCAGCGCCCTCAGCATCACCTTTGGCCCTTTCTACTGGAGGCCTACGATTAAGCTGTGCATTATTCTTTTGTGGGGAGGAGAGGAGGCAGCCGGGGGGTTGGGAGGAGACAGGTTCTTCCAGTTTGTAAATGATTCTCTGGCAGTCAGGTCTGGCCCGATACCTCTAAACACTTCACCATTTTAGACGGGGCGGAGCTGGCTACGTGCAGAACTGATTTACCGACGATATTTCAAACTGGTGAGTTCCCTGATACAAACCCGCCCCGTCTCATGGGTACAGCACACATTTCCACACCTACCAAGGGCCTCCGGGAGCCAGGCTCTGCTGTCACTCCTGTATCCCGCCCTTCCCAGCAGCCCTGCAAGGTGCAGCTGTCACCTGTCTTTTCCAAAACAAGCCACGAAGGCTCAGAACTTCTGTGGCTTGTGTGAGGCCCTGTGGGCAGTGAGGGGCCAGGCTGAGCTTTGGATTCGGGCCTGTGCCTTTCTCTGCACCACCCACCCATCCTCAGAAAGGACTGCAGGCTCCAAGTCCTTCTCTATTTGCCCGTCAGCGACTGCATTTTTTGTTCAGTGCCAGGCAGAGAAGTAGTTCCAAAGATAAAGACTGAGGATATTAATACTCTCTGTAAAGCAAACGAGCCTTGCTCTCTGTTTGTGCTCTCTGGGTGGCAAGTGTTGGACGGGGGAAAGTTGAAACACAGTAGGAGGCAGCGTTTATGTGAGTGATGCCAAAGTGAGCATCTCAGACAGTGAAGAAGCTGGGAGGGCATCTGTGGGGAACAAAACGCCGTACCAGTGCCGAGCGTGCTCGTAGCCAGCTTTCCAAGTCTGCTGAGTTTGTTGAGTTGCAGGGACCAGAGCAGCCAGGTACGTTCTCAGGGAGGATGGAGGTCCGGCTGAGGAGAGGAACTTGGTGAGGCCTGGGTCAGGGAACGTGCTGTTTTCCCTTTAGCCAAGCAAGGTGCAAGCATGGAGCAGGGGCTCTTGGAGAAAGAGGGTGGGCTCCTATTCTATTGCCAGTGCCCCCCCCCCCCACCTGTCAGAATCTGGGAGTCTGGTGTCTGGAGAGTGTGTCTGTCCCCAGCAAGCTGCTCCCTGCGGGTGGAGCTCAGCCAGGCTGCCACACAGGATCCACGGGTGAGCTGTCCCCCTTGCTCTCCCCTGCCTTCCTCACTGTCACCTGGGCAGCCACTTAGCTGCCTCCTTCTCCAGTCCACTCCCTGAACTGGATCTTCCCCAACACTTCTCTCAGCCACTGCTTGTCTCCTGCACCCCAGGGCTCACTGGAGAAGCCAGCCTCCTCCATGATCTGCCCTGGGCATCCCCACCCCCCACCCCTTGTCACACATCCTGAACTCCTAGCGAGTTGAGCTTGCAGTCATTCTTGCAGCTGTCCTGGCTCTTTCCAAAGGCACACCTTTGTGCGGTGTCTGCATGGACCTAAACGTACGTCCCCCAGTTTTCCAGTGAACACTGGGCAGCATTTGGGCATTTCCCTATTAGGGCTCCTCTGGCTCTGTCGCCACCTCCTGCTCTGGGCTTCGTGCACGGTGTTCATATTCTACAAGGGCTTGTAATCAACTCTTTAGGTCCCCGTCTTCCTCACTTCGTATTCCCAGCGCATAGGGCAGGGATGGGGAACCTTTTTTCTGCCAAGGGCCATTTGGATATTTATGATGTCATTCTCGGGCCATACAAGATTACCAGTTTAAAAATTAGCTGCAATATTGGGTCAGACATTTAATTAACTCACCCCTAACGCCGTGGCAGGGCCAGACCAAATGATTTTGAGGCTTTATACAACCCACAGGTGGGATGTTCCCCACCCCTATCCTAGGGTGATGCATGCCTCTTGCTAAGACACTGGTAATTGTTGCTGAATGAGTGAGGAAAGGACTAAGGAGGAGGATAAACACAGGTCTCTCTCTCTCTCTCTGCGTTTAGTATTATAAAGTCCGCCTGCAATCCAATTGCACCCGCATCTGGAGAGTGGGAAGCTGCCCAGCCTGAGGGCCTTGTCACTGTGTTTGCTGACCTCCTCCTGCCAGGCCTCTATCTGGGGGAGCTCAGTGTGCTGTATCCTGTCATTTATAGCCCCCTTCCAGCCCTTCTGACACCCGGGCAGGCCCCAGCTCCTCCCTGCTTGTCTCCATGCACTAGCTCTGGATTCTAGAAAAATAGCTGGTGCTTTGGAAAATCAGCTCTAACTTATTTTTGTTCTTTTGAAACTTAAATGACTTTCCCAAGAAATGCCTGAGGTTAGAGTGGTACAGAGAGAAAGGACGGTGGCCAAAACCCAGGCAAGCTATTTTTGCGATGCGAATGAACACCCATCGCATTTTTCCTCCCGTCAGCCTAAGCACTTGTTCCAAAGAGCTCACGGCTCAGGCTTGCAAAGCACAGGCGCCTCTCTACACAGGAGGGGACCCACGTGCCTCCCTATCCTTCTCCGAGGGAGGTTGATGCTGTGACCCTAGCAGACACCGGGAACGGAGAGAAGTTTGGAGAAGTGGCTGTTGTCTGTATGAGGGAAAGACCTGTCCTCTGGTAACCAACTAAAGAGACTTAAAGATTGATGTCTAACAACAGGTGACGTGGTGGTTATGGAACCTCGGGAGGCATGTGCTTGGGTTTTGGGGGGCCTGTGCACTAATGAAATGTGGCCAGGTGACATTGTATCAGGCAACCAATTTGCAGCAGGAATTATAGAATTTTAATGGTGATAAATCTAGAGTGCTTTTCTGTCTTTTTGTTGTTGTTTTGTTTTTCCTTTGACTAGTTACTATTTCTAGAACCATCTGGCTCACAGCAAAATTGACCAGGTAATGTTGACACCAGCTAGCTATGGCTCGGAGCTATCTGGTTCTTGTCCGTCAGTGAGAGGAGTGGGGAGAGGGTGCCAGCAGGCAGCATTGCCAGGGTAGACAGGATGGTGTACATTTTCTATGGATTTTTATGTTTCACATTGAGTACTATGGTTAGCACCTGAAAGGAATGTTATTTGCTCCCCCAGCACTCATCCCTGCCCACCCTTGGAGCTCACCTCTGCCTCCACCTACCTTTACAGGTGTGACGTTCCTCCGGGTCCTTCATGGTGTCCTCCTCCACCTTCTCCACACCACTGCACCACGCGGCTCCTGAAACATGGGGGAAAATGAGGACGAGAAGCAGACCCAGGCCGGGCAGATTTTTGAGAACTTTGTCCAGGCTGCCACATGCAAAGGTACCCTCCAGGCCTTCAACATCCTCACGCGACACCTGGACCTAGACCCCTTGGATCACAGGAACTTTTATTCCAAACTCAAGTCCAAAGTGACCTCCTGGAAGGCCAAAGCCCTGTGGCACAAATTGGACAAGCGAGGATCCCACAAGGAGTATAAGCGAGGGAAGTCCTGTGTGAACACCAAGGTAAGGGAACCTGCATGCGGACATTTCTCACCCTTGTGGGGCGTGTGGGCTGATTTGCTGAGAGGGTAGAAAGCTGTTGCCATTTGGACAGTCTAAGGTTTTCAACAGGTGTGGGTGTGGGTGTGTTTTATTGCCTTCTCAGTTGCAGGTTTTCTGTGTCCTCACGTATTCTAATTGGGAGTTTCCATCTTATCGTGGTGGCTTTAACAACTCTTCTTGTGCCCTCTCCAAGGCAGAGAAAATAAAGGCATGCTTGATATTACCCTACATCTATGACTACTGCTAGTAGCTACTATTTACTGAGCAACATCTGTGTACTATGCACTTAATGTACATGGTTTCATTGAGCACCCACAGTAGTCCATTGGGCGATTTTCAAGATAGAGAAACTGAAAAGTCAATTATCTTACCCAAGATCACACAATTAGAAGGCAACCTTGGTCTGATTTTAGAGCTTAAGCCCTAAATTCCATGGAGATGCATAATGAGAGAGTTGTGTTCCCCTGGGAGCAAACATTTTAGAAAGATGCCCTGACTTTAACTGTCCAAGAAGTAGATCTTTGGTCCTTACTGCCTTTTCCTGCCTCCCTCTTTTTCTTCTTCCCCACCTCCCCACTTGTCCCCCAGCATGCATTTCTCTGCTCTGGATCATGATTGTGGTTAACCCTCCATGAGCTGGCTGCTTCCCCCATTGTTTGGCCATAACAACATCTGTGAATGGGGCTGACCAGCACATCCCATCTCAGGTAGCGCTGCAGTGCCCATCGATTCATGGACATCTGGGAGTCAAGACTTCCTGGCCGGGCCTTGGGATCTGTCTGCCGTGGGCGCCTGTTCAGACTGGATGTTTAGGTTAAAAGTGAGCATGCTGTATTTAGACCTCACAGGAGATAGCGCAGCCAGAGCCCTCGGAATTCTAGTCGGTGCCAATCTCAGACAAGAGGATTGAACTCTCCATGGCGATCGGGACTGTTGTGTGTTTGTTTTGGTGATGAGGACCCTGGGAGTCCACCGTGGGATACGGCTGCTTTCCCTTGCCCCTGGGGAGACAGCTGCCAAGCTCCTCTGAGGCTGGGACGCACAGCTGTATGGGGCATGGGAAGAGCATTGCATCAGACCAAGCACTTCAGCCCAGAGCATCCTGGCCACCCTGCCCATAACCTGCCAATCTTCAACCTTATACAGAGGAGATGGAAGTGTTAAAGAAAGGGAGGGGGAGAAAGGAGTGGGGCCTGTATCCTGGTGCCAGCACCGCCCAGCACCTCCCGTCCTAGTTGTTGTAACTTCGTGGTTCATAGTTCACTGGGCAAGTTCCTCAGACACAGAGACAGGGGAAGCTTTTAGCTTTGAAAGCACTACCATTCTCAGTACTTGCACATGGTGGCTTTCTTTTAAACAGGTGCCATAGCCCTCCTGGCTGGGTGGCTCAATTGCTTGGAGCATTGTCCCATACCCCAAAGGTTGTGGGTTCGATTCTTGGTCCGGGCACGTATCTAGGTTACATGTTTAATCCTCGGTCAGGTAGTGTACGGGGGGCAACCAGTTGATGTTACTTCTCTTTCTCTCTCATCCTCTTCCTCTCTCTAAAAAATAAATAAAAAATCATCCTCAGATGAGGGGGAAAAAATACAAAAAGGTGTCATAGAAGTCAGGTGGCTAGACTGCAATGTTCTCCGGGAAAGTTTTAGAGACTTTATTTTATCAGGCAATGTATTGCCCCTTCTAGCTTTAGGGGGGAGCTCTGTTGGCGATCTGAAGGCAGACCTTCAGAGGGAGTCAGCCAGCAGGGGATGGAATGGAGGGCTGACCACCATGTTAACGTCCTTCTTTTAAAAATGACTAGCCAGTTGCCTCGCCTGTCTGGCCAGCCCCTATTTTACAAGCTTTGAGGCCTTGAAACAGAAGAGTCCTCGCGTCCAGTGGCTGGCAGGTCACCTTTGGTGCCTGCGATAAAAAGAGGAAGAACTAACATCTTCAGCGAGTGAGGCTGAGGAAGAGTGATTCTGGCCCAGGAATTTTTACACCTCTCTTAGGAGGAGGAACAAAGACATTACAAATGTGTGATAGCCCATCTTATAAAAACTGCCTGAAGAGTAGAAAATGCATTTGAAAATGGATTCTAAGTACAGTGTGACTGTGTGAGGCCACTTTAGCTGTACATTTCAGAAACCCACCTCAAACTACCCTGAAGAACATAGGGAAGTCAGTAATTGGTATAAACAGGAAGGTCCAGACACTCCAAGCCTATCCCACGCCCCCCCCCCCACGCCCCGTTCCATCTATCGTTGGATGTTTTGTGTTGCTTTGGCTCCATTCCTCCATCCTGCAAACAGATTTTTCCCATATTGGTAGCCTCTAGTTCATATCTTTATAGCGCTGTGACACAAAAGGCTAGTATCTTTCTCTTCCTGCTCAATATTGAAAAAAGTCTCAGGGAAGGATCCCTATAGGCTCACCTCTGGGCCAGTTACTGTGGCCAACGCCAGAGGACCTGACTACTGTCCTTGGCAGCCCTTTCAAGCATCGCATGATTGACGGGAGGGAGGAGCAGGTCCTCAAGGACGTGAGGGGAGAGACAGATAAACAACAGGTGTCCTTTGCAATGCCTGTTTACTTGCAGTCCGGTGGTGGTAGGGGCCCTTTCCATCCTGGATTCACATGGATGGTTGTGCTCAGCTCCAAGAGCCTGGCACTTACACTGCGTGCTCTGAGTCAAGCAAAACACAGAACACGGTTCTCCTGCTCTTTCGACGAGAACAGATACTGTCTTCCTCACACGCCTTCTTCAGGTACCCTTTGGGGTAGGCTGAGTGTTAATTAGCCAAACAAGAAATGCTGGGCACTAGTATGCATGTGTGTCATGGGACACAGGTGTGTCAGGTCCCAGGCAAACAGCCAAGCTCTTGATGAGCCACAGGTAGAGTGGGAATGAAGGAACTTCAGCCAGGACTCTGACCTTACACTGAAGTGGACACATTTCAGCCCCATCTGGAGTGGATCTGGGTGTTAGCATTTCATAAGCATTTATCAGTCCCTACTATGTGCTAAGCACTATGCTGCTCCTTTAATGCCAGCAGTGTGTGTGAGTGTGCATGCATGTGGGTGTGTGTGTTGGTGGTGATAGTGGGGGGAGATCGGTGACCAGAATCTGTTTAGAGAAGAAGTACTCAGGTGCTAGGGACAGGAATAAGGACCACAAGGTCACTAAAATGGCTTAGATGCTGGTTGCATATTCTAACTTGGATCATTGTTTGTTATTAACTATTATCTATGAGGATTTTGCCAGGGTGTGATCTTTCCCTGAGTGCCATCTGCTTGGATATGAACCTTGGAATGAACCAAGGATCAGGCCAAATGTACTCTTTAAGGACTGCTGTTGGGTCTGTATTAGGGCAGTACCTGGATCAAATGCCACATCCAATTGTGTAATGTTCTCAGGGAAAACACCCAGAAGAAAATGCGATATGTAATTTAGTATGGGAGTTACCATAACCACAAAATCATGGAGTCTGGTCATTTATTTTATATGTACCTTTTTAAAAAAATATGTTTTTTATTGATTTCTAAGAGAGGAAGGGAAAGGGAGAGAGAGAAAAATCGAGGATGACAGAAACATTGATCAGCTGCCTCCTGCACGCTCTCTACTAGAGATGGAACCCACAACTTGGGCTTGTACCCTGACCAGGAATTGAACTGTGACCTCCTGGTTCATAGGTTGATGCCCAACCACTGAGCAACACTGGCTGGGCAGTGTACCTTGAGGGAATGCTGTGTACAGTCACTCTATTTGACAGGTGACAAACTGGGCCCAGCAAGCTAAAGCTGTTTGTCTGAAGCTAGTGGGTGGCATTGACAGGACTTGGGCTCTATTTATTAGCTTGCTCACTTATTTATTTATTTGTTTGTTTGTTTATTTGCTCATTTATTTGTTATATATTTCCCTTGCCCTGTACATTAGTAGGTGTTCAACAGGGGAGATGGTGTGAAAGATTAATAAGAACTTCTTACTTGAACTTTCTATACAGGAGGCAGCAGTGCTATTATTTTTGTATTTATTCACTTAATCATTTATGAGGTGAATAATTATTGAGCAGCTCCTGTGTGCCAGGCACTTATCTGGGCACCCATCACCCACTTAATATCTCTGTGGCCCTGAGAACTTACTTAAATCTCTGAACCTCAAAGTATTCTCTGTAGAATGAAGAACTTTCTTCATGGAGTGACTGTGAAAATTAAAGAAGGTTAGTTTGTGAAGTGTTTTAGAATTGCTGCCTAGTACACATGTACTAGTAAGTGATCCGTACGTGTTTAGCCATTATTATCATGAATATCCTAAGTGCTGTCAGAGAGGTGTGTACACAGTTCTACAGGCATCTGTGTGATCGGGGTAGCCTAGAAATGCTTCCCGGAAGAGCTGGTATGATGTAAGGCTTGACAGGTAAATAGGAGTTTGCCTTGCATCGCTGAGGGAAGAGCTAGAGGGAACACAAGGCAGAGATACAATCTAGGACGAGGTAGAGTGTTGCTCATGAAAAGGGAATGAATATACCTGTGGGGAGAAGTGAGAGGGTGAGAGCTAGAGAGAGCAGAATGGGTGGGTGGCAGGAAGAAACAAGAGAGAAAGGCCTGGGGTCATGTGGTGAAGACAGGGTCCTGCAATCACACAGAGGACCTGGGGGACCATTGGGGATGAGCCCCGATTCCCAGTCCAGGGTTCTTTCCACAAGTCTCCCTGGGATGGCTTATTAACTACAGGTAACCGATTCAGGGGAGAAGCCATTTGTATATCATCGCCATAACAACATGCATGCAGGACATGAGTCATGGACTCTTTTGTCACCAGCAGAAAAGGGGGCCAACCTGTATAATGGAGACTCTTTCATTCACTCGTGAAAAGGAAATGTTTGCATTTTGTGAGCATCCAGTAGGGTCACCCCACACCTTTTGCTCCTGAACCTGACCCTTGCCCATTTTTTCCTCTTCAGTGGCTCCTGGGGGGGGGGGGGGGTGGCGTAGTCCATGCAGCCCAACTCATTATGTGGTTCCTGAGCTACAGAGGGAGGTAGGGAGCTGGGTGGGAAGTTGGAGGGTGAAGCTGGAGAGGAAGTCTGCTATCTCCTGGCCTAGATAAGCCTATCTGACATTCCAGGCCTCTGAAATCACCCGCCACAGCCCCCAAAGCTCCATGCACCGGCTGGGCCATATCAAGTACGGCTTTGCCTAATATGGACACTTGCGAATAGACCAGTGGATGGTCTGCAGGGTGTGAAATTCTGTTCCAGTTGAACCAGAGTCTTAGATGAACTCTGCATTTGTCCACTTACCTGACAATGGACTCCTGGCACTGCTGCCTTGGACACGGGCAAGCCTAGATTACCAGTCAGGCTGAGCTAGTGATTATACCACTCCCCACGCTCCACATGGAGTATGTGGGTGTGCATGAACGTGTGCGTTGGATATTACATTTGAACTTGAGTAAATTCAACTCTCAACAATATTAAACTGAACTGAGAAAGCTCTTTCTTTGGCTGTCTTCATAGGAAGTGGTTCATCTGGGTTCACTGTAGTTCCTTTTATTAATATATTTATAAATAAAGACTTCTTTGTCCTTTTAGGAATAAAAGGATTAGTTTCCTATAATTAAAAAAAGAAATGATGCTAATGATAGAAAAATAATTCAAGCAGGACAAGGAAATGTACTGTGGAAAGAAATGTCTTCCCCAGGTCTCCTCCCGAGAGGCAGCCAGTGTCCCATTTCCTGTGCCTTTCCTGGGAGCCTCTACATGCGCATGTATGTGTGTGTATGCACGAGTGTGTGTGTGCATATGGATGCATGCATCCCCCTTAGTTTTATTGGATATTTCACACATATTTGTTGTGTATCTTGCTTTTTGTCTCTCAAAATTATATGTTAGAGATTGTTGTGTATCAGTTCATGGGCCACTAATCAATCCTTTTATTATTTTTAAGGCTTTCCATTTTATGGCTGGATCAGAATTTGTTTAACTTCTTAGCTTGCTTCCAGTCTATTGCCACTTTAAACAGAGCTGCGGTATACTTCCTCATACATGTTCTGTATGGACATGAAACCATAGCTATGAGATAGCTTATGAGAATATCGGAGTCAAAGGTATGGCATACCTGTGACAGTATGCTACTGACAATATTATAGGCATGGTCAGGTTCTGCCCCCAGAGGCTCTTCCTGTGGACACTCCCACCAATAGTGTCGGAGAAGGCTACGAAGAGTCCTTCTGTAAAAGGGACTCTTCTGTAAGAAAAGTGTGGGATGTTGGCTACTTGGATTTCCTTGGCCTTGCCAAGGAGGCATTGGGATGGACACTCTGAGTCCTGGAGGCTGGCTAGTGGCCTTGAACAGCGTGAAGAGCGGTCCAGCAGGAATATGGTAGGGATCTGCCAGCCTATGATCACAGTCACAGCAATTTCATTAGTTACCACCCAACATTTGCATAGTGCTTTGTAGTTGAAAAAATAATTGCATACACATCGTTTTCATTAAGAAGTTTACTTAGTGTAAACATGGCTGGTGCTCAGTGGTTAGAGTGTTGGCTCACGGACCCAAAGGTCTCAGGTGTGATTTGGGGTCAAGGGCATGTACTTGGGCTGTGGGTTCAATCCCTGGCCCTGGTTGGGGCAACCATTTGGTGTGTCTCACATTGATGTTTCTCCCTCCCTTCCACTCGCTCTAAAAAAACCAATGGAAATACCCTTGGGTGAGGAACAACAACAGAAAAAGAAGTTTACTTTATCAGTGAAGATGAATGTTCTTTTAAAAAGCAACAAATACAAGTGTGTACGTTGCTCTTCAAAATTTTATCAACGAGTGGGAGCTTAGAGCCCTGGCCCAGGGGGCATCTGTATTGTTTCTGGCTTAGCTAACTTGTTTCTTTATGATGGAGTTTAGGAAACATCACCACCTCCTCCAGGAAGCCCTTTGTGGCCTCCTCTCTACTTCCCCCTTCTTTATGCCATTCCTAGTCTGGGTTCCCAGAGTCTGGTCCTACCAGATATCATTGATCAGTGTCCTTCATTGATTGCTTTGCTTTGGCG
>PVJC01013225.1:0-38256 GCA_004026665.1 Murina feae
AGTGATGCTCAAAAGCACCCTGACACCTGGCTGAGGAGGCTCAGGGGTTGAGCGTTGACCTATGAACCAGGAGATCACAGTTCGATTCCTGGTCATGGCACATGTCTAGGTTGCAGGCTCGATCCCTAGCAGAGGAGGTGCAGAAGGCAGCCGATCGATGATTCTGTCATCATTGATGTTTCTATCTCTCTCTCCCTCTCCCTTCCTTTCTGAAATATATATATTTAAAAGCCACCTGCAAGTTTTACTATAGGCTGTGTGGTGACGGGAAGGAATGAGGGCTTGGCCATCGAGCAGACTCTGGCTTTGGCCCCTACAAGACCATTGCTAGTCCTGTGACCTTGACAAGGTCTCTTAACTACTTCCAGCCTCAATTTCTCCCAGTTCTGCTTGGAGGAGACAGAAGCTATCTCACATGCTTATTGGAAGATGAAATGAGTGAAATTATTTTAATTTTCTCCCATGACAAAGGGTCATGATGGGTATCACTGCTTCTGGGAGTTTTAGGTTCGAAATTAAATAAGCAGGCCATTTTGAAATCTGGGGTTGACTAGGAAAGGGGTCCACAGGTTAAATGTACACCCCTACTAGGCAGTATTACCTGTGGGGAATATTATCTATATATATAAAAGCCTAATATGCAAAGTGTCCCCTAGGGAATTTGACTGACTGGGGGCTCCATAGCTCACTATGATGTGTGCTGACCACCAGGGGATGGCATGGAACAAAGGAAGGTCCTGGCCAGCAGCCACTAGGGACCCTACCGGTGCACGAATTTCATGCACTGGGCCTCTAGTATAAAATAAACATGGAGGTTTCCACAACCTTCTCTGCCTATTCATTTCAAGATGATTCAGAGAGAAGTGACATAGAATTTAGTTGAGGTACACTGATATGGTATTAGGATAAGAAAGAGATCTAGCTTTTTAAAAAAATATATGTATTTTTTCTACTAAAAGCCAACTCATGCCAGGTGCTACTTTAGGGACCAACTCGTGTTTATGTCTCTCCAAAAAGTCTTGCAAGCAGACATAATATTTGGGTTGGTACAGATGAGAACATCGAGGCTCTGATAAATAAAGAAACCCCCAAATTCACACACAGCAGGTTCTTACATAGTATCGTTTAGTTCAACCCCCATTTCACTATGATGTTGGTGAGATGCTGAAGGAACTTAATTCTCCTTTGTATCAATGAGCCCATGGGAAAGTGACTTTGTCATAGGTTTTCACTTAAAGCGGCAGAACCCGTGGATCCCTTGAAGCGAGGACTTTACTGTAATTACAAGAACCAGGACTTATATCTGAATCTTTCTCAGTTTAACTCTAACATGTATGCCAGACTCTTAAAGATTTCTGGTGTCTTTTTATAAGAACTCTAATCTTAATGTATCAGGGTCCCACCCCGGGTTCTCTTTCACTTTAATTACCTCCTTCTAGGCCTTCTCTTCAAATGCAGTTACATTGGGGTTTAGGACTTAGCATAAGAATTTGAGGGGACACACTCAGTCCATGGCAAGCATTGATTTCTATGGTATACATTTGTTCTGCGACTGTCCTCTGTTCTACCTCATGCCGATTCTGTGAGTTCCTAAACTCTATATGTAATCTCTCCATATTGTTTATGGGCTATTATATCTCTTTATATCAGACCTTTATTAACACATCAGACCTTAGAAAAACATACTCAAGGATTGCCCAATGGTCAGAAATCATCTTCTCCAATGCACCCACCGGACACCCATAATACGAGAGCCCACTCCACACATCTCAGAACCAATCGTTCGCTTCACAAATGAAACCCAAACCCATTTGTCTGGCACATCTCCCTCATTTCCCAGGCTGCTTTTCGACTTCACCTCCTCCTCCTAAAAGCTCTGAACATGTGAGGCCAAGTGCTTGGCTTGCATGATCTCATTTCATACTTACAATAACCCTAGATGTAAATGCAATTTTGGTTCTGATTTTACGAAGGAGGAGGCCAATGGAGTACACGAAACCAGCTGGGGATGGAAATCAAAGGCTGGAGTCGAACATGAGCGTTTGGATTCTAAGCCCCACGATGCTGACTTTAGATAATCAGGAATGGACATTCATAGGTTGCCTGTAAATCTTGCTCTTGGCATTTATATTCCCTTGTATAATTTCTTGGATTCTTGAGTCATTCCCTTTGCCTATCATGGAGGCGTTGCTGGGGACAGCCTCC
Organism: Murina feae; assembly: GCA_004026665.1. Classification (NCBI taxonomy): domain Eukaryota; kingdom Metazoa; phylum Chordata; class Mammalia; order Chiroptera; family Vespertilionidae; genus Murina; species Murina feae. Next base: position 2,206 of record PVJC01013225.1, read on the forward strand.
TTTCTTTGCACTACACTCTGTCAAAAAAAAAAAAATCTCATCCCATAGTGAGTGATGATGACAACGCTGTAGGATGTTGGAAGCTGCCCGACTAGAAGAGGTCGGCAGGAGCCAAACCCAACAAAACGCAAGGAGGAAGTTTGGAATCTACGAACCAAGCCCTCAGCAACGGTGTGAAATCATCTGGTTAAATAAGGGCTTTGCTCAGCCGAAGGATGCACCTCCTGGACACCTAGAAAAGTTTCTCCTCGACTTTTAGCCGACTTCTCCTTGCCACGCCAGGCCTTTCTTGTTTTCTTGGCAAATATTTCAACTCCAGTTAGGAATACAACTAAGTGAAACTTTCTTTTGCTTCTCTCATAGGCATTCATCTGAAGTCAGATGCTCTCGTGTCCCCCCAGTGCTATACATTTAGTGTCTTAGTCCATTCGTGTTGCATTTACAAGGTGTAGAACCACAGCTTCAAGGGCATCTTTTTCTTTTTTCCTCTGTGACTCAGAGTTCAACTCCATGGACACTGTCAAAATACTTGACCTAGAAAAATAGTTACAGCAACACACTGTCCTGCTGGCTGGACCAGGGTGATAAATTGCACCAAACGTTCCTGTTTTACTTCTAGGACTTGGTGTTTTAAGTAGAACTTGGCTTCCTTCCCTGACTACTGGCATTTGAAATTAAAAAGAGGATGATGCAGCTCAAGGCATATTAGTACTTCTTAAATGTATCTTCTAAACTACTTTATATCATCAAAGGCATGGGAGTATTTTCCTATGCCAAACCAATTACAGTTAAGTAGAACTGTACAATAACTGAAATTACAACTTGGAAATGCAGCAAAACAGCTCAGAAAAGTTGTTCCACCCAGTCAGACACTCTGTGTGGATTTTATTATATTCAGAGTTTTTCTCAAATGCTAAATCTAATTTCAGTACCATGCTTGAATCCACATGCGGCCATTTTAAGTGTCTACTATTGGCACATAGTCGATGGCTTTTTACTATGGGACTGAAGGCCCAGTGCATGAAAATTCGTGCACTGGGGGGTCCCTCAGCCCGGCCTTCCCCCTATTTACAGTCCAGGAACCCTCAGTGGATGTCCTACTGATGGCTTAGGCCTGCAGGGAGCGGGCCTAAGCCACAGTCTGGCCTCTCTCTGCAAGAGGTGACAAGGCTAATCAGGAGAAGGCATCGCCCTCATCACCCCACTGCTGCTGCCACTGCTGGCCGCTGCGACCACCTACCCTTGGCCCTCACAGCTGCTGTGGCTTTGTCCAGAAGGACATCTGGAAAATTTCCAGTCTATCTGATCTAATTAGCATATTACCCTTTTATTAGTATAGATTAGGGTCTTGCATTAGCTACTCAAGAGCCAGATCCTACCCACTGGTCAAACCCAGACTACAAACACATTATGATTTGCCCACACAGATTTTTAAAAACAGAATAAAATATAAATCTGGAGATTTTGTTTTTATTTTAAATATCTACCTTTTCTTTAAAAAAAAGATATATTTGAGAACATTCTTGCATTCTGCATTTACTTATCCAACATGTATTTTCATTAGCACGTGCTGTTTTCCAGGTATTCTGTTTAGGAGCTAGTCATGAATAAGTGGGGAAAGTTGCTAACAGAAATCCCTGTCCTCATGGACACTCTGTTCTAGTGGACATTTAGCTAAAAAAGGTTTCCATGGTCACAGGTTCTTTTTTTCTTCATTCCATGTAGCCTTTATTCCCCCAGCTTCCTTGGAGTTTCCTCTATGATCTATACGACTTTTCTATAGTCCTGTATCCTGGCCTCTGAGCTCCCATGTGATGAGATCTATGCAAAGTGAGTTTCCATGTTGAGGATTCCAGTAGTTGAGGGAAAGGCAACCAGGTTCTGGAACTGGACAGCAAAGTCCCATCCTTGGTGTTGACCCTACATGCATCCTAATCTTGCTTCATGGCTGTGCCTCAGTTTTCCCACCTGTTACAGGGGGTGGATCATGGTTTCTACATCATGAGGATGGAAAGGCTTCATCCTTGACCTGGCTTAGAAAAGAGCCTGGCACGGGGAGAGTGTTTCTTCTATAAAGGTTTTTTAAAATTACAGTGAACTCTTTCTGTCTTTTCCAGCTAAGGTCGAGATCCACAGAAACAATACGCAAAGCCAAGCATCTCACTGTAGAATTACTAGCAGAACAAGTAGTCTTCCTTCAAAAGCCTGAGGCAGGCACTCATTATGAAGCACTCAGAATGTTCTTCAATCTCTTTTAAACACAGAAGGAATGGTCTTCTCTCCAATAAATTCATACTATTTGAAGAACTATTCTTTATGGCTAACTAGAGAATTGTGCTGTGTGGGGTTGTGTGTGTGTGTGTGTGTGTGTGTGTGTGTGTGTGCGTTTATGAAATTGTTAGCTGTTTCAATGACCCAATTTCCACTTGGGACCTACATGCACTTGAACTTAAAAATACACTCGGATGCACTCCAGGTGCATGCTAAATGAGGCCACTTGCTTTTATAAACAGAGAAACAAACCCAACTAAATAAAAGCCTTCCTTTTCTCTTAAACATATCCCTTTCTCTCCATCTCTTACACAGTCGGAATCTTCACCATTCCAACTTCAACTCAACTCAAAAAACACTGACCACATTAGACACCCTACTAGGTGTCTTAAATACATCATGCCAGTTAAACATCATGAGACCTTTGGATGCAGTCATCCTTATTTCCACTTTGGTTTTTTTTAATATATATATTTTTATGGATTTCAGAGAGGAAGGAGAGCAATAGAAACATCAATGGTGAGAGAGAATCATTGATTGGCTGCCTCCTGCACACCCCACACTGGGGCTTGACCCCGAAACTGGGGCATGTGCCCCTAGCCCATGAATTGAACCATGACCTCTTGGTTCCTAGGTTGACACTCAACCACTGAGCCACGCCAGCTGGGCCTTATTTCCATTTTCTGATGCGAACAGGGAAGATTGGGGCAGTGCAGTGACTTGCACAAGTCTGAAGAGCCTTTTGTGGTAATGCCAAGCTCTAAAACCTGATCCACTAACTCCGGTCCATCAAGGCTGCTAAGCACAGTGGTCCTCAGAATATAATGCCCAAATCTTTACACAGCTGGTCCCTTCTCATCATTCATACCTCAACTCATGTGTCACCTCCTAGGAGACACTGTTCTGACCTCCCACGTATTCCTAAAGCTTTAAGTCACTCTCTTAATGCCCTATTTTATTTTATTTTATTTTCTTCTAACAGTTCTCACAATCTGTACTGATCTTACATATTCAGTTACACTGTTGATGTATGTCTTTCCACAGCCAGAAGTCAACACCCTGAGGACAGACAATGTAATTATTTCATTCTTTGCTTCAATTCCCATGCCTAGAACAGAGCCTGGCACATAATGGGAGCCAAATGACTCTGTGTGAATGACTGAACGAATCCTTTAGAAACTGCACCCCTCCATTTGATCATTGCTTGAAGGCTATCTTACAGGGTGAGCTGTTCCTGCCTTCAGTGCTCACCCCGACTGGGCTAAGGCACCGAGGGCCCGCGTCCTACACCTGTCTCTTCAGTCTCTAAAGCTTATCTCAGGTCCTGGCTGGTGGCTCATGTTCCTGATGTCATCTTGGACGCCGTCACTGTTCATCTTGTGATAAGAACACCCAATACTTGGCATTAACCCCCTTGTCTCAGGGACTGAATCCGAAACCGACTTCTCTAACCCAGGCTCAGCAGCCTTCCTACGCGCTTCCTTCTCTCTTGCTTGGCAATGCCCCCCGCACTTAATGTCACCATGTCTGAAGTGCCTGTTCCAGGCATAGCCACTGTGGAATTCTGGAGTCACCCCCTGCCATGTCAGTCACTCTAATAGTCACAGCAGTTCTACCTTTTAGTTGTCACTTGGCTGCACAGTAGCGATTAGGACTTGGTAGAATGTCGGTGATGGATTTTAAACATCCAGTCATCAGAGAATCATTTTTTAAAAATCATATATTAAACCTTTTAAGTTAAAAGATGCAAAAATGTATCTTTAATTCATCAACCTTTTTTTAATTTTTAGAATTCATTTCGGAGAAAGGAAGGGAGAGTGAGGGATAGATAGAAACATCAATGATGAGAGAGAATCATTGATTGGCTGCCTCCTACTGGGGATTGAGCCCACAACTTGGGCATGTGCCCTTGACGGAATTCAACCTGGGACTCTTCAGTCCACAGGCTGATGCTCTATGCAGTGAGCCGAACCAGCTAGGGCTATCTTATCACAGAAGGCCAGGGCATTCTCTCTGCCTATGGCCCTGCTGATCGGCATTTTGTACCCTCGTTTTGCCTAAATCACACCCATTAAAGCAGCATACACAATTTTTTTCAGTTTCCACAAAGTGGAGTAAGAACTTAAAAGAGCAATCTCAGAAGAGAATCCATCTAAATTTTAATGATCTTTCCCAATCTTATACATTTGTCTAACTCACACCTAATTTAACAGCAATTACTTTTTTAGCAAATCGCCTTCATCAACTCTTTCCAAAGCATTCATGTTCGTTTTCCCAGACACAACATCCTTCTTCCTCCTAACACTAATATTGCACCAGCTCCCATAATGTTTAATGAAACTACGCAATTACAGTAACAGATGCAACTGGCTTACATAGAAATGGGGACGAACACACCTGGTTCTTGAAAAGCATCCAGGCCAATGGGAAGAAGCAAAGTCTGTGGGTTTCCTAGTGACAGCACAACCCCCTGGGCTAGGGGCTGGGGGCGAGCTCTATCTATCAAAGAATTCAGAAGGGAATGGAGGGGGTCGGTCATTGTGGAGAGTCGGAAATGTGGAGACAGGTGGCTATGGGAAGATTTATCTCTATTTTTTTGTTACAGAATTTGCAAATATCAGAGGTGGTAAGAAGTCCTCCAACAGCTTATGTAATTCAGACTTCCACCAATAATCTTCTTAGCGAGATTTATGGCAAGTTCTAGTTCAACTCTTTCCACAGTACTCTCGGAGGGAGGGCACTCATGAGCAAGCCAAACAGCCCACGGGATTGTTCAAATAGCTAAGACATTCTCTTCAAGAGAGAGTCAAGATTTCCCTCTTGGTCTCGTCTCTACATTCATCCTTCTTGTTTCCTCTAGTTTGGGGTTATTAATTTCCTGTTTAAAGGACCTGTCCAGGAATGAAACCATTTGGCTCAGAACTCATCGACAGGAGAAGGCAGAAGATTCTAAGGATGCTCTGCTTCTCCTCACAAGGTTTCTTATTGAGTTCCCTCACCTTTTAAAAATAAGTGAGTGAATTTATTTAGCTTGTGGACTGCTCAGACTTCCGGATCCTTACCTCAGTTGCGGCCCAATCAATTACGTGTTTGCTTTTTTTCCTTCTGCCCTGTTGTCTCCTTTTCTCTTTTATTTTGCCATTGATTTTTAGCCAAAAGTTTGTATTTATGTCAACTCATCTACGACGTCTTATTACTTGGGTATACTTCATTGCTACGATGATAGCAACAGCTGATAATTACTGATCGGTTACTATGCACCAGGAACAGTTCAAGCATTGTCCGTATATGATTTAATCCTCGTGATACTCTTGAGAGGGAAGTACTATTTAGCATATCCAGTTCCCAGCTGAGGAAACTGAGCAAGGAGTAATTAAGTTGATTACTCAAGATCTCCCACATATGTAGCAACTGGGAAGCATGGGTTACAAACCCAGGTAGGCTAGTTCCCAAGGACAGGACTCTTAAGTACGACACTATATCATCACTTGATGCTTGCTTGAGTCACCTCTCCCCTTAAATAGGATTTGATAGTTTGTGATAAGAACTATATGGCTTTCTAAGGGACACTCACGTCTATGGGATCCATGGTCAGGCACGTCTCTGTTGAACTGGGTGCTAAGTTGGGAGGGGCTTGGTGGAGGAGTGACAGGTAATGTGCTCTGGACTCGGGAACACCTGGCTTCTAGTCCTACCCCTTCCTCGCTGTGCGAGCTTGGCTTGGACTCCGGCTGACTTCAGCCCCTTTTATTTGTAGCAGAATGGAAACTGTACTCATCTGATGGGCTTTGGGGAAGGTCACTGCCATCACACGGGGAAAACCTGGGCTAAGGGGTTTGTGCCTGTCCCTGACTACTTCCTAAAAGCAAAAGGAAGACCCCGAGGAAAATGCTCTCACAGAGGCTTGAGAACTAGGGAGGGATGCCCGGGACTCTGCTGAAGAAAGGGAATGAGCTGCCACAGCGCCACCAGGTCGCACCTGGGGAGGTTCTCCGGAGGAAAGAGAAGGCTTCATGTCCCCTGGCCATTCATTGCTCGGCAGGGGACAGAGGGCCTTGGAGCTGGTGGTGCCTGGGCAGCTGGGGCGACCAGCGTGGGCCAGCTCCTCTCCTGAAGTCAGCCTGCTGGTGAAGAGGAGAGCAAGGAGCCCTTGCGTGCCGCCCAGAAGAATAATTAATCATCTTGGCAATTACTCTCGTCTTAAGTCAGCTTCCCGCCGAGCACCCTGACACCGCCTCTCTTCATTTCCTGGGACCAGCAGCTCCACTTCCCCTTTTCGGGCGGCCACCAACCAGGGAAGCAAATTAAGGCTCTCATCCCCTCTCGCCCATCTGAGCAGGTTCGATTCGGGGAAGATGACAATATTAATAGGTAACCAATTTTTCACTAAACGACAGAGGACTCCTACTAAGAACCTGGTTTGTGTTCCATAACGTCATTGGATTTTTTTTTTTTTTATGTTTGGATGTAAGTATTTTTCTCCTAGAGATCCCGGGGTGGATTTGGGTCCCTCTGCCCTTTATATAGCATAAAAGGCAACTAACATCGTCAGCTCATAGGGGTATTGCGTGTAGGTATCACGGAGGATTCCTGAAGCTCAGGAGCTACCTAGGACTGCGCCCAGCAAGCACTGGGAATGTGCATACCACCTTCTAATGCTGAATCCAGCCATGTCTCTCCCCAGGCCACCGGCTCTGCATTCAGGAAGGCGGGGATGGTGAGCATGTTGCAGGGGACAGACCTCCTCCCACCCTGATGGCACTTTTCACACGGGGCCCATGGCTCTGCCATGATGGCCCGGGGACATGAGGCACAACTGGCTCCTCTGTCAACACTCGCATCCTTATTCTTGAACACTGCTCAGTGCTCCCGTTTTAACTCCCGTGACTTCCAGATGCCTCAGCTCAGCACCAGGCCCTGGATGCTCATCTTGGCTGTTGTCATCTTGGCGTCTCTGGAGTGCCTCCTGCTGGTGGCTGCCCAGAGTCACACCCCAGGTCTGCTCACACTTGTGGTCCAACTGCATGCCAATCTCTCGGTTGTTTACAGGGCTCCGTCTCCTCATTGGTGAAAGGAGAAAAACAGCAGTGCCTACCGCTCAAGCCCCAAGGGGAAGATTCAATGAGGCGATGGGTGTCCAACACACAGTGGGTGTGTAATAACTGTTCATGGTTAGCATTCATAAATGGGACCAGAGGTCAAAGATTTAGAGCAATACTTTGAGCTAGAAAGGAACAAAAGCAATGGGATTAAGAGTGGGACAGAGCAAGGGGAACTTGAGCAATTGTGTTGAATGGAGTGAAGACATACATGGCAGCCTAATTTATCTGCCCAACTCACTAGCCCTGTAATAACAACAACTATGTTTTTTGGTAACCATTACTCTGTGCCACATCCTGTTCGAGCACTTTACAAATATCAATCCATTTCGATCACAAAACAACTTTATGAAGTAGGTAGGAAATAGAACTGTGATTCACTAAACTCCAAGGAAAGTCCAGTCATCGAGTAGGAAGGCTGCTGTGAGCATAATCTTTAGAATGATTATCTTCATTTCGACATGGAACTTGGAACCGGTACCTTGAAGGAAATAGTCATGTTGGGAAAGAGACCGAAGAGATTACCTTAAAGTTCACAGAAAGCACTGGACCTTAAAGAAAATGTTAGCAATGCCCTAACTGGTTTGCCTCAGTGGGTAGAGCATCGGTCTGTGCACTGAAGGGTCCTATGTTCGATTCCCGTCAAGGGCACTTGTCCAAGTTGTGGGGCTCAATCCCCAGTGTGGCGCATGCAGGAGGCAGCCAATCAATGATTATCTCTCATCATTGATGTTTCTCTCTCTCTCTCCCTCTCTCTGGACAAACGATAGGCCTGCAGTTGAGTCTGGAGTTCAGATCGGATCTGTTGCTCACACCCTGGAATGCCAGCTTGCCAGACTGGATGCCGCATTTTATCTGTTGACCTGCCCAAGTGGGCCAGGACTCGATGCCAAGGCATAGAGAAAGCTTTTTAAAGAGATTTGTTAGAATTCTGTCATGAGCGCCTATAAACAAACCCTGTCTCCTTCCTGTATCCTGTCATAAATTGTAATCTATGCTTTACCTACTGTTCAAATATCGTGATTCTTTTGTGCAATATTCCCCACTTCTTCACTTGGTTGCTTTTGAATACCTTTCAGCTTATTATGAGGTCTTATCTCATTTTCTCGTTTGCCCATGTTTGGGCTGGCGGCACCTTCCCCTTTCAGGAATCAGCTGACACCTTTAGCCTTTGAGTCACTTCCCTCTTATTACACAGTGGCTCAAAGCCTCCATGAGGATACTTTTTAAATATTTGTAATGCATTTTTAAAAAATAAATTTTTATGGGTTTCAGAGAGGGAGAGGGAGAGAAACATCAATGATGAGAGAGAATCACTGATTGGCTGCCTCCTGCATGCCCCCTACTGGGGATCAAGCCCCCAACCCAGGCATGTGCCCTGATAGGGAATCTAACTATGACCTCCTGGCTCATAGGTCGATGCTCTACCACTGAGCCACACCAGCCGGGCAGATCCTTTTATAATGAGAGTGTGAATTGGTTTTAGGTTGTTTTTTAAGGTTTCAATGTCAATCAAGAAAACAACAACAACAAAAACCTACTTGACAAGGTGGACATATTTGCCAATGTTGTTGTTTTTTTTTAATCAATTTTTAAAGTGACCTCATTGTTTGAGAAGGAAAATCGTGTGACATTCCACTCCTTTAGGATATTTGGGACAATAATTATACATTGCAGGTACGAAAAAAAAAAAAAGCTAAATATATGGCAGGGGGGAAGTGGGTGATTTAGTTGTTTTTGTGTACTTAAACTTTCAGATTTTACCCTCTTTCCCCAATGTTGTCAATACATTACTTTCAAGAATTCTTCGTACGCTAACCTACTGTCCTCCAATTAAATGATGATTAGGGTATACCTTTCAGGCTATTAAGATCTGGGTGAAAAGTGAAACATCTCAATTTATTATCTAAGCGGTGCCAAACAAGGAAATGGTTGGAGACAGCCTGGTGTTTGTTGTCATAGAAACAAAACAACGAGTGGACACTTGAATAATTCACTTCTTTTTTTTTATGGGATATTTGGCCACTCCAAGGACTGTCTTCAATCACCTTTTTTTTTAGCGGGCTTGAGCTGTGATTTCAGTTGTCAATTATTTTTCAGGTCTCCCTCAGGAAGTTTGCACAGCCAGGGTTCTCTTTCAATGAATAAGGGCAAATTTTAGAAGTCCCATAAAACTCATTAGCTATTGGGCCTATTTCTCATTCTCTCTCTCTCTCTCGCTCTTGCTCTCGCTCTCATTCTCTCCCCCCCCCCTTTCTCTGACACATACATAAATGTATGTGCTCATTCACAGAAATCATCACATTCAATTTCTACCTAATCCTAAAGTAGGAGAAGCAGCAGTCATTAATCACTGGTTTTAGGACGCCATAGTAGTGAAGGGCCCTCAGAGAATTCTGCCATAGATGCCAGAGGGGTCTGCTGTTATGGGTTGGATGAGCCCAGTCCCCTAAACAGCCATCTCCTGAAGCATCATAAACCAGATCGGATGGTTTCTTTGCTTTTGTAGGAGGAGTTGCCAGAGGAAGTTGGAGGCCAGGTGGGGGGTGGGTGGGGGGGAGAGTCACCCCACACTCACTCTTTCCCAGGCAGTGTCCTCCTTCAGGGGGACCCTTTACTCTTACTCATCTGGCAAATGTTCACTTCCTCCCTGAACCTTGGCCTCAGAGTTTCTGTGACGCCTCCTCAGAGTCCGGCACTGTGCCTGTGGGCGGCCTCTGCATGTCGATCTCTCTCTGGTCGAAGCTCTGTGTGCTGTTTGAGGTTCCCCATTGCCCCTTCCCTCGCTGTGAGTTCTTTGTGGCTGGGGTTGGGGCACGCCATCTTTGTGGTCCACAGAATTAGCCCAGAGCTTGACAATGAGCCGGTCTTAGTAAGCACTTGCTAAGTAACGGAATGCTTCCCTTCCCCCAAGCTGACCTGCCTCCTTTGTGGGTCCATTTCAGCAGCTGATGACAAACTCTGTGTGTGTGTGTGTGTGTGTGTGTGTGTGTCTCATACACACTCCATCCCAGTCCTGAGCTCCACAGGAATGCCTCCCCTCTGAGAGGCAAGCACTTACCTAAAAGGGCTGGATGAGTGGAACAAAGAAGGGAACAGCCAGGGCCATCCCTGGTGAACGTAGTTGAGGAAAAGCTCTATGGATTTCCCAGTCCTTTTCAGAATCCCCAAGGAAGGGATCGAACAACGTCTGTTACTCACTCATTCAACAAATGGTGTGAGGGCCTACTGTGTGCTATGATGGTAATGATGAGCAACGCAGAAAGAAGGTGACGGTCTTGGGAGGTAAGGCAACAGTGGCAACAGCACAGGGGAGTGGGGAGGTGGGCAGAGTGAGTCTGAGCTGCCCTGAGGAAGCCGAGATTGAGGGGAGGACTAAAACTGGGAAGGAGTTCGCTGGGGGAAAGAGTGACGGTCTATATTGTCACAGGAGAGCAGAGGGGGGAAGCTCAGGGAGGTCCGAGGCCTTATACCATTCCCTCCAGTGTTTCCGGCATTAAGTTAATCAGAAGAGTTCTCAAATAGTATGAATTTGTTGGTGGGAAGACCATGCCTTCTGTGTTCTAAAGGGATTGAACGACATTCCGGGTGCTTCATAATGAGTGTCTGCCTCAGGCTTCTGAAGGAAGACTACTTGTTCTACTTGTTCTGTTCATAATTCTACGGTGATATGCTTGGCTTTGCACCTGTGTCTCTTGATCGCGACCTTAGCTAGAAAAGACAGAGTTCACTGTAATTTTAAAGAAATCTTTATATAACAAGCACTCTCCCCGTGCCAGGCCCTTTCCTAAGCCAGGTTAAGCATGAAGCCTTTCCAGCCTCACGATGTAGAAGCCATGGTCCACCCCATGTAACAGGTGGGGAAACTGAGGCACAGCCGTGAAGCAAGATTAGGATGCATGTAGGGTCAATGCCAAGGCTGGAACTTTGCTGTCCAGTTCCAGAACCTGTGTTCTCCAAACCTTTCCCTCAACTACTAGGCTTCTATTCAGAAGGAGAGCGTGTGAGAAATCCATGGGCGGGACCATACGCACAACCCTGAGCTCTTGTTCTTTAGCAGGAGGACGTGAGCAGTCAGGGGTGCTGGCTTTGAAATACCTGGGAACCGGCCTGGCCACATGGGAGACCCCGTACTGTACTGACTGCAGTGGGTCTATTCTTCAAACTTTCCCAAACCATCGTCTCAGCCCCAGTTCCCACTATGGCTGGAGGCAAGCTGAGCCTTTGGTCGGGGCGGCCCAAGGAGGCGTGAGGCTGGTAACTGGCAGTCTCAGATCTTTGCCATCCATGCTTGCATTTGCGCCACACACACACACACACACACACACACACACACACACACACTCACACGGGAGCTTTCAGGGTGAGGTTCAAATCCCGGCTGGCTTAGAAGGGAGCGCAAAGCAAGGGCCAGACTCCGAAAGAACACGTTCTGCGTAGAGGCAGTGAAGTGGCTGCTGCCAGTGTGGCTGGGCACAGGGCGCTGTCCGCGTGGGAACAAAGCCAGGTTGGCCTTTTCCCTTTCTCACTCGACAAAGATGAAAGTTTAGGGCGGTGCATTCCAGTCTCAGTAAATTCCCAGGGCTCCCCCCACCCCTTGAACCCCATCCGAAATCTCAGGAAATGAGGGAGACACGGGATCCGCCACAATACACATTCTTGTGTGTTTCTTCTCCTTCTTCTTTCTTCTGCGAAGGGGTGACTCCCGGCCTTCCAAAAGGGGACGAGGCAGCTTTAATAATCAAAGGGGGGGGTGGGGGGGGAATGAAAGGAGAAGGGAAGAAAGGTGCCTTCGTTGTCTCGGCAGCTGATCAACAAAGGAGCACTCGCACGCCGTAACCTCTTGGAGCCGCAGCCTGGAACATGACACATGTCAGCCTATGATAAATGGTGCAGGGTGTGTGCAATTTCAAGCGCAATGCCCTTGAGATGCGCGGGACCCCGATCGAAAATGTTATTGTTAAATTAAACCTTAAAGGAAGGATTGGAAAGGGGTGGGGGCAGGGCGGGACACACACACACACACATACACACACACACACAAAATAAGAAATGCACAATAGAAGGAAATAATAAGCAAGATGGAGAAATGAGCAGAAATGAACTTTCTCTTTTTTTTTTTTTTTTTTTTTTTACCTCCCGGGATAAAACAGCTCACCCTGAAACCGATCCAAGACATCTGACTTGCATTCATTTCCCCCCAATCCTTGGGCATTTCAAATTACTTTTGATTGGCAGAGTAGCTAACGTGTGCCCTCTGGTTGGATCACTCGCCCTGTCCTTTCCCTCATCGTCGGCCGTTCTGACAGGACGGACGGTCCACTTTCGTTTCTGCAATCCGTCTGGGCATGCAGGCGTGATGGGTGTGGGTGTGTATGTGTGCTGTGTGTTGATCCAGCACGAAAAGCTGGACATCACTCCCCTACCCATCCCCTACGGACACACCTCCAACGCCTGGGCTAATGAACTTAACGCAGGAAACACTGGAGGGGATGATATAAGGCAAAAGAGGGGCAGGATGGTGGAGGGAGGGGGCGTGAGTCTGAAAAATGTTCAGCTACCAAGGCTCAAAGTAATGAGGTCCATGAGAGGCAGGAAAGGAATGGGTAGAAAGACAACGATGGAAAATCCAAAGAAGTCAACTGAAATGAAGATGGCAAAACACTGAGCTATGTTGCTTGATGTAGAATACAGAGTAGAAATAGATAGATAGATAGATAGATAGATAGATAGATAGATAGATAGATAGATATAGATATAGATATAGATGATATAGATATAGATGATATAGATATAGATGATATAGATATAGATATAGATATAGATATAGATATAGATATAGATATAGATATAGATATAGATATAGATATAGATATAGATATATCTTTATCATATGACCCCAACTGCCAATCACAACCCAGAATTCCCTTCTTGGACTGAAGTATTGTGATTGGTCCAGAAGCGATCGAAGCAAAGAGATTGGCCGGTGAAGAGAGGCGTGATTGTGTTCTGGATGATGTCCACGCTGGAGGGTTTTGTTTATTTTTTCCCCTCCCTGCAACACATTTACATGAAAGAACGTTTAATAGAGGTGGGGGGAAAGTCCAAATCACAAAGAAAGGGCACTCAAGGCTCGCTTTGTGCATTTTGGCCTTGGTAACCTAGCATCTTTGAAAAGGAGAATCCTTTTTTTTTTTTTTTTTGGACTTTGGGGGAAGTTCACGCAGGTTCTTTGTTATTAAGGAAAATAAACATCAGATAAAACAGGACTTTATCAAAACGATAAATAATTCAAGGCCATTGGATTTAAAAAGCAGGCAGGTTTTCAAAGTATGGCGCATGGCGGGGATTGGCTGAACACGGAGAGGGGGTATTAAAACAAAACAAAAAAAAGAATGAAATTATGAGCTTGTTGGAGGCGATAAAATAAGCACATAAAATGAATTGGGGAAAAAATAAAGAGGGGACACTCCAGAAACAAGGCAAGCTTCCCCAGAGTTCTGGGCAGCAGCACGCTGCCTGCAGCCATGGACTGAGGGGGTCCCACCTCAAGGCTGCCGTGGCCCACGCTGCCGACCACCGAGCGAGAATGAACCCCGGGGAGGTTGTCTCTGGCTCGAGTTCCTGTCCAAACTGTGGTTAGAACCCAGTAGCCGGCACCAGAAATGGCGTTCACCTCTACGCAGCACCTCAACTAGACCGAAAACCCAGCTCACCCTGGATCCACTGCCAAGTCATCAAGACGTCAAACAGCTTCATCGCCCGAACACAACACTACAGAAAAGGGCAGACGCCTTCAACGGCGGCCATGTTATCGATGTCTCAACCTTTTTTCCCTGGTGGGCCTCTCTCCGTGTCTCCCTTGCACCAGTCCTTGCAGAAAGAGGAACCTTTCTTAAAGGTGGATGCAAGTCTCCTACAGTGCTTACTGAGCACTGACTACACCCAGGCATTGTGCTGGGTGCTAGCCATCGCTGTGAGCAGGCAAGCATTTATTCACTTGGAAACCATCGTCACCTCTGCTTCCTTCTTCCTTCTTAACTACCATTGTGTTGAGGTCACAAAATATCATCTTAAAGTGACGTATGCCCATGTCTATAGTCACAGGACACAGGGGGCAGTGTCTGACCTAAATCACGCTTGACTCAACACCAAAGCTTCTGTGCCTGGCACACTGAATAAAGGTTCATTGAATTAATTTTTAAAAATGTATAATATCAGCCCTAGCTGGTTTGGCTCAGTGGATAGAGCATCACTCTACAGGCTGAAGGTCCGGGGTTCAACTCCAGCCAAGGGCACATGCCTGGGTTGCAGCTGCATCCCCAGTAGGGGGCGTGCAGGAGGCAGCCGATGAATGGTTCTCTCACATCATGGATGTTTCTATCTCTCTCTCCCTCTCCCTTCCTCTCTGAAATCAATAAAAAAATATTTTTTAAAATTGTTATAATATCGAGATGGAGAAGAGAGGCTCATCTAGAATTCATGATTAAAAAGGTGATGAACAAGATGCTGAACTGTAAGTTGAAAGAATTGCCTGGGAAATTGATCACTTCAGACTCTCTTCCCAGGATGCAGCTGGGTCTGTGAAGGTGATGCCAGCCCCCCCACACAGAGAAAGACTCCAGATGCTGTGGCTCATCTTTATCAACTCTGCTCACCCCCATCACTTCTCTCTGTTGCCGATGGCCCCACCTTATTAGTACTGACTTCCAGTTAGTGTCAGTTTTCCAAAAATAATATTTTCTGGAAGCTTCTATTCAGATTCCAAACCGACTTGCCACTGAGATAAAAATGTCTGGAGGGATTCCAGCAGCCACCCTCAAAGGAAACGCCTTGGTAAACGTCAACAAGCAAATAGCATGCATCTTCCTCCCTTGGTATTAAAAAAAGTGAACAGTAGAGAAAAAGGGGGACATGTGTCATACTTGTGTAGGGTGTTGTTCCTTTCTTATCGGAAACAGAAAGCCGATGTCGGCGTAATTATTTGATTCTGCACGCTAGTTTGATGAAGTCTGGATAGGAAGGTGCAAAACGGTAGTCCCATTCGGACAAAAGAAACCCCATCTAAATGGGATCAACAAAAATACATAAGCTTAGAAAAGTGTGGTACATCTACACAATGGAATACTATGCTGCTGTGAAAAAGAAGGAATTCTTACCATTTGCAGCAGCATGGATGGACCTGGAGAGCATTGTGCTAAGTGAAATAAGCCAGTCAATGGAAGAAAAATGCCACGTGATCTCACTCATTTATGGATAATAAAAACCATTATAAACTGATGAACATAAACAGATACAGAGGCAGAGCAGCACTGAACAGACTGTCAAACTACAACCGGAAGGCTCGGGAGGGTTGGGGGGGAGTTAAGAGATCAACTGAAGGACTTGCATGCATGCATATAAGCATAATCAATGGACACAAGACACTGAGGGGTAGGGGAGGAGGGGGGAAGGTCAAGGGAAAAAATGGAGACTTATTTAACACTTTTTGTAATACTTTAAGCAATAAAACAAAATTTAAAAAAATACATAAGCTTATTCTGATTAAAGAAACAACTGGGACATTCTTTTAACGTAAGCAAAGGTGTATCACAACAAGTATCGCGCAACAGACGCATCTCAATCATCACAGTCGCCACATCTGATGTTTAAATCCGCTGGGAAATTTCCATTGACCCCAGATCTGTTGGGCCCCAGAGGAACAGTGTCCGTTGGACGCCTGAGATGGGAAAAACAAAAGGGGCAACTTAGAAACCATCTACGCACGACCGTGCAGTGTTATCCATAAGGTTGCATGAGTTGCAAGGACAAGGAGCCGATTCTAGGGAACGTAAGGGGAGGAAGTTTACTGAAAGGCGATCAAGGATGCCACAGAAGGCTGGAGAGGCAAGTGAACCGCAGAGGCGGCCGCTGTTCGGAGACGCTGGACACAGGGTTATGTCACAGGGGCCTACTCGGCCATGAAGCAGGAGCCACAGTCAGAGGTTGGAAGTTCCAAACCTACACTTCCCCATCTGCTTGTGTGGAGAAGCGTCCCTTGACCTGTGTTGACCAATGACAAATGGGAGGAGAGACACGTGCATTTCCTTTGTGTAAAACTGTGGTCAGGATGCAGTGAAACCCCGCTAGCTCCATCACCTTCCTCTCCTCAAGATTCCCCATCGAGGGTCGGAGCTTAATTATGTCCCTTGGCTAAGACAAAACGATTTCCATAGAGGAAGAAGAGGAAATAAAGGAGTTCTTTTTAAAAACAAAATGTAGACTTTTTTATTGATTTCAGAGAGGAAGGGAAAGAGAGTTAGAAACATTAATGATGAGAGACAATCATTGATTGGCTGCCTCCTGAACACCCCACGCTGGGGTTCGAGCCCACCATGTGGGTATGTGTCCTGATTGGGAATGGAACTGTGACCTCCTGGTTCATAGCTCCACCCTCAACCTTTGAGCCAGGCCAGCTGGGCTAAAGGAGTTCTTAAAGAAGTGGAAAATGGTATTAGGAAGACCAAAAACAAAACAAAATACTGAATAGTCACCACAAGAAACTAGGAAAATATGCACCCCTCTATCCAGGGACGCACCCCCACTTCCCTTCTAACTGGGCATGTCTCCCTCTCCACCCCACCCCCACCCCCCAGCAGATGCCCTGGGTTATTTCACGGCTGGACTACACTTCGCCTTGGCCTCTGGTCCCTTGCTATAATTCCATTTCAAAAGCAGCTATTCTAGCTTCACTATCCGCTTCTCTTCTCTTTCCTATTGCAAACCTCCAAAGTATCTAGAAAACGGGAGGAACACAGACTCAGGTGGTATCTTTTGAAGATTCATCTAAATGGTAACTTATTCCCGGAGGAGATTTTGCCGTTATTATTTCTATTTTTACTCACCCAAATAAGACTCTACAACACAGACGTGTCTCTAAAACAGACCCCTCCATGAAGTTAAAAGGAAAACATCTCTTAGTGAAGAGCACTTCCCACTCATCAAGATTTATTTTAATTAGTTACTCCAGAGCAGAGGGAGGCCTGGCCATGGTGGGGTTTGGTACGTCAATATGGCAAAGCACTTACACTGATTTTAAGCTCCATTACAATGCACACGCTTGTCCAAGTAAGACATTTACTTGAATACACACTTTTTCCCAGAAGTTTCCCACAAAGTGGTTCACATCTTACCCTAAAGGGGTAGAAATTTCCATGCTCATAGGATGGTCTCTCTCATGATCACAGCCTAATCAGAGATGTTTTTAAAACATACATTCGTAAGAAAAGAAGAACGAAAATGGAAGCAATAAGAGATTCTTCTAGCCCTGACCGGTTTGGCTCAGTGGATAGAGCGTCGGCCTGCGGACTGAAAGGTCCTAGGTTCGATTCCGGTCAAGGGCATGTACCTTGGCTGTGGGCACATCCCCAGTAGGGGGTGTGCAGGAGGCAGCTGATCGGTGTTTCTCTCTCATCGATGTTTCTAACTCTCTATCCCTCTCCCTTCCTCTCTGTAAGAAATCAATAAAATTTTTTTTTTTTTAAAGAGAGACTCTTCTAATTCTAAAAATGGGAAAGTGATTTTCAAATTCCTCTCCTAAATCTCACATTTTGGCCTCGTTATTTGAAGTACTACTCTGTGAAAGACTTAGAGAAGGGTTGGGGGGGGGGTCAGTATCCAACATTCTCTGGACTAATCTTGACAAAGTAAGGCGAGATATTTATTGAGACCAATTAGATTAAATGTCAAAGCAAATAAAATGTCATCCATCATTTGCCTGCCTGCCTGCCTACTTATCTATATGATTTTCTTTTCACCCACAATGAAAATTTTAGCTGCCCTCAGTAATGTTACAAGAAGAAACACACACACACACACACACACACACACACACACACACACACAAAACAACAACACAACTTCCCTGCTGCCAGCAGTTTCTTCTAAGTCAGAGAACCTCTATTGTCTTTCCTCTGGTAATAAATGATAATAATTAAAGGCAAATACACAATAATTAGTCACACTAGGGTTTATCCATCTGGTGTACCTGTATCCTCTCACCGTGCCTTCGAAACAGATGACAAGCAACATATTGCAATACATCCTGCTAATGGGTCTGAGTGGGACATGGGGAGGTAAAGAGGTCACCCAATAAAAGGTCAGGGACAAAAAAAAAAAAACAGACCAAAAAACAAGAGCATCATACTTTTTTCTTAAAGTGGTCAATGACCACGTTACATCCGTATCCCCCTAAAAAGCATGCACTTCCACAAGAGAGCAGTAACCTACAGATGCTGATCAGGCCTGGAAGGTCTGTAGATACTATGAAGTTCATTGTGTAAATTACCATCACTGTGGACATCATCACAGCTACTATTTACTGCTTGCATAGATCTACCGGGGACTGAGTTCCGTTGAAATGGTGTTTTTCTCTCCTTCTGAAAATCTTGCCAGGTCGATAGTAAAGTCGTCCCCAATGTATAGGTGGGAAATTGAGTTAAAGAGAGATTAATTAACTTCTTCTCCAAGACTTTTGCTTATCAGAGTTTAAAGGAAAGGTAAGACAGTTTTTAGAAGATTGAACAAAGTATTATTGGAGTTGCCTGTCAATTATCCTGGTTGATGGGTGGCTTTAAAGTAGTTTAAAATAATTTTGGACAAGTATTTACCTAGGACATAGACTTTCAGAGATTGAATTAGAATGGCCATCAAGCCCTCTGAAACAAGCATGTCGAACTCAAAGGCTGACACGGGCCAAATAAACAAGGCATGGGGCCCGCAGGCTGTGAGTTTGACATGCTTGTTCTAAGGGATACAATGGCCAAAATAAACCTGCAAGCTAAGTTTTACATATGAGAAAGACACACCGTGGATTCTATTATTAAGCACGAATCATTTCCCCCGAAATCCAAGAGATGGTCATTCATGAGAGCTATCCTGCCTTGTACGTTCTTCAAGGAAGAGTAACAATATGACTCATTTTGGCAGCTGCCCTTGTAAACTGAGAAAGACTTACAATATCTTTTCGATCCACCTAGCACATTCTGTACTCAGTTTGTGTCACCTGAGCCTCCATTCCTGTTTTCAAGGCTTGAAATATCCTTTCATATATGTAAGATGTCCTACTGTCAGCTTAGGCCCACTCCCCACAGTCAGACATCTCTGAGAGGTCTTTAGCATTCCACGGTTTCTGGCTGAGTGGCACTCCCCCTGTGGCAGCGCACTGACCACCAGCGGGCAGCTCCTGCATTGAGCATCTGCCCCCTGGTGGTCAGTGCGCATCATAGCATCCAGTGGTTCCACCATTCTGTCAATTTGCATATTACCCTTTTATTATATAGGACTAGAGGCCCAGTGCATGAATTCATGCATGGGGATGGGGGGTCCCCCGGTCTGGCCAGCAATCAAGGCCTATCGGGGGATCGGCCAGCAGGGAGGGAGGGACCATGGGAAGTTGGCTGGTAGGGGGGAAGGAGTTCAGAAGGTTAGATGGCTGGCTACCCCCAACGGGGTCGATTGAGGGGCCAACCAGAGGGAGGTACCATGGGAACACACTGAGTACCAGGGAGCAGCTCCTGCGTTGAGCATCTATCCCTTGGTGGTCAGTGAGCGACTGGTCAACTGGCTGTTCTGGTCATTCAGTTGTAATTGTCGTTTAGGCTTTTATATATATAGACTAGAGGCCCAGTGCACAAAAATTTGTGCACTCAGGGGGGTCCCTCAGCCCAGCCTGTGCCCTCTTGCAGTCTGGGACACCTCAAGGGATGTCCACCTGCTGGCATGCCTGGCCAGCCTGGGTGAGGGGCTGATGGCTGTTTGAAGGCTTGCCAAGCCCCCCAGTGGGGACCCTCACCCCATGGGGGTGTGGCCAGCCTGGTGAGGGACTGAGGGCTGTTTTCAGGCTGCCCACAGTCCCTTCAGGGTTCGGGTCCCTACTGGGGGTCCTGGCTGGAAGCAGGTATCTGGGATTTATTTAACTTCTAAAATTGAAACTTTGTTGCCTTGGTCCCCCCGCTCGAAGCCTGGATTGCCCCTGGAAACCCAAGGTCCCAGCCGGGCAGGTATCTGGGGTTTATCTTCTATAATTAAAACTTTGTAGCCTTGGGGGCAACTCCAGCTCCATGGTTGCCACCATCTGAGTCAATTTGCATATTTGCTCCTGATTGGTTGGTGGGCGTGACCTGCGGGCGTAACGAAGTGAGGGTTCATTTGCATATCACTCTTTTATTAGATTAGATTACCATCTCACGTTGGCAGCATTTCTCAGGAAGAATATTTTTCTTCATCGCTGAGAGGACACCTGCCCATTATCAGAGGCCCACGAAGTGGGAAAAGAATGCAGAGGTATGGTGGGAAATAAGACTTTCAGAGTAGGAACACATCTAAAAGAGGTGGATGAGCAACGATACCTTCAGTCGCTCCGGAGAAGAGGGAAACATGAGAACAACACGATGGGGGTTTTTGCAATCAGTGTAAATTGCCATTCGCTGAACATGTCTGAGTCTCGGCTTGTCTGTGGAAGCACAGGGCTCTCCAAACACAGCAGCACCTGTTGCTGACTGTGCAGTCACAGCCGCACCGAGCAATCAAGGCATTCCCATCTGTGGTGAGATTTCCCGTTTTGTTTTTTTTTTCCCCTGTAAAGATCGGATCGCTCATCTCTAATGAGCAAACGCATGCGGTGCTGTATTTGATTCCGCGGTGGTGGCCTAAAGCAGCGGGAATGGAAAATTAAAATCAACCAAAGTTTTCCCCAACCACCCAAAGCTGACATCGCCCTCTTTCCAAACTCACCTGCCTGGCATAGATTTTCAGGATTTTGTTCAAATCAGGACATTCGGTGTTATTAGCTTGAATTCATTTCTTTCGGTGTCTGCCTGGTCCCTAAGAGCAGCGGTCGCCAACCTTCTGGACCCCACAGACCACCAGTGGTCCGCGGAATACTGGTTGCTGACCCCTGCCCTAGGGGACAGAAGCCACCCCTGATCTAACATTGAAAATGTCATCCTGGTATCTTTTCTCCTTCTTGATTCCACATCCATGTTGATAGCCAGAAACTGTAAATTCTCTGGCTTTCGTGAGTATTCAATCTATTTTTTTCTCCTCATCTGTCTCACTCCTACCACCAACGTCTTAGGAAAGATATTTGTTATTTCTCACAGATGTGTTTTCAACAGCCTTTAAGCAATCTCTTCCACCCTCCCCGCCCCCACCCTCACCTCCCCCACAACTGCCTTTCAGCCCAGCATTCGTATCGCTGTTGGAAAGAGTTCTCTGAAACACAAGAGAATGGCAAGTCTACATGGATGAAACGAGCCAGAACCCCTGATTTGACTTTTAAGATCCCCCCGCCGTGGCCTAACTGCACCCCTATGTCCATCTATACCTCCAGACCACCCTCCACTCTGAATTTCTCGCTCTTTTTTCGATAGAGATTTCCAGTTCCCATTCGCCTCATGCTATCCTTTCCTTCCACTCCTCCCCACCAGTCCCCGTTGTGTTCGTGCCTGAGTTCCTGACTGGGGCAGCTCACGGTCATCCTTTAAGAGGAGAAGTGGAAAAAGAAGACATTTTACCCAGTAAATGCGATGTTGCCGGCTGACATGGATGTCTGAGCCTCTGTGCTCAGTGGGTTTGATGAGGCTGTGTCTGGGGTTGTGGAGAACAGTGCAAGAGACTAGCCATGTGTACCATGGGTTGGGGGGGGGTGGAGAAAGTTTAATGTTACCCCCTCCATGAAACCTTCTCCAAACTCCTCCCAAAGGACACATCAGCTCACGCCTGTGTTCCTGCAGCATCTTGAAATTCTCTGTTCCCACCACCCACAGTCATCATGATTAGTTTCTGATGTGTCTGTCCTCTCCATTCATCTGTGAGCTTTTCTGGAGCCTATATTAGACATTGAACACCACGTATTTGTTTGAGTGAATGGCTAATTATTCGTTGTTCTCTGATCCCACCTTCGTGTGGATCCAGAGCAGGTCTGACAAACTACTACCAGCAGATCACCCGTTTGTGTAAAGCAGGGGTGGGGAACCATGCTTCCACCTAGGGCCACTTGGATATTTATAACATCCTTCACGGGCCATACACAATTATCAACTTAAAAATTAGCCTGCTTGCCCAGCCAGCATGGCTCAGGGGTTGAGTGTTAACCTATGAACCAGGAGGTCACCATTCGAGTCCCGGTTAGGGCACATGCCTGGGTTGTGGGCTCAGTCCCCAGTGTGGGGTGTGCAGAAGGCAGCCGATCCATGATTCTCTCTCCTCAGTGATGTTTCTCTCTCTCCTTCCCACACCCTTTCTCTCTCTGAAGTCAATAAAAATACCTGTGTGTTTTTTTTAAAAAATTAGCCTGCTCTATTTGGTCAAACATGTCACTAGCTCACCCCTAAGGCTTGGGTAGGGCCAGACCATGTGATTTCACAGCCCACAGGCAGGACGTCCCCCTCCCCTGGTATAAAGTATGGCTGACATAGAACCATGCCAGACCATTTACTTAGTTATCTATGGCTGCCTTCATGATACAACAGCAACAGAGCTGGGTGGTCATGATAGAGACCCTGTAGCCTGCAAAACCGAAGCTATTCACCCTCTGGCCATCTATATATATAAAAGCCAAACGACCACAACAATGAACAACCAGACCGACCAGAACAACCGGTTGCTATAATGCACACTGCGGCGGCCAGGGATTGAGCCTACAGTCGAGGTCTAAGGTACGTGCCTGGACCGGAATCAAACCCAGGATCCTTCAGTCCATGCGCTGATACTCTAACCACGGAGAGAAACCAGCCAGGACCAGGTGCCCTAGTTTTAAGCTACGGGGCCAACCCAGTTGCTGTGCGTGAACTCTGTCAGGACCCAAGGCCTCTAGCAGCTCAAGCGGCTGTGTAATCTTGCTCTAAAAGTTTTTATTCTAAGTTGATTGGCCCGGAATCAAAAAAACAAGAGGCCAGAAAAAGAACAGATGCATTTCTTTCTCTCCCTTGAGCGTTATTATTATTATTATTTTTTTTTTCTGAATCCATCCTGGAAACGGAAGAAAAGCAATGTTTTGATTATATTTACAAATTGATCTAATCATCCTGGAATGTGGGACTACATTTTCTCTTTGGAAAAGGACATCAATAACGTGCCGCTGGGTCTGGAGCTTGCTCCCCATCGGGGACTTGCTCTGTGGGGTGCGAGGCACAGAGGGGCAGCCAGGGCAGCGATGGCTCATTTCCATCAAGCATGTGGTCCACCAACACACAGGGCTCCTCCCTCACGGGTCTCCACACACAGTGGGGACTTAGAATGTTTGTCTCTTTAACAACAAACATTTATTGGAAGCCTGGACGACTGCAACCACCTTCTAAGGGCTGTCAGTGCCGAGTCTCCCGCCCCTCACTCCATCTATCTTCCTCGGCTCCTGGAGCCCTCTATCTAAAACACAAATCGGATCATGTCACTTCCCCTCTTAAAAACCATCCATGTCTCACCGCTGCTCAAAGGATAATGTCTTAAACCCTTTAGTAAGACTCACTGGTGTTCCTGATCTCACCCACCAGGAATCCCTGGCCGATCCATTATGTCCCTTAAGAAGCCAAACTCAAGTCGCTGCCCTCCTTCCTTCGTTAGAATTACATCGCAAGGGATACCTGCGTGTCGCGCTGAAGTACTTTAAGTGTCATGAAATAACGGGGAACATAACTGCCCATTTCCGCTTCTCTATTTCACACAGCATAAAGGCAGAGTCTATGCCCAAATTTTGTACTGTGGGCGTCTGATACCATCATTGGCAAAACGTATAAGCTCCGTAGAAATGAATGGCGCTCAAGACGTGGTGCGCCCACAGATACCAGACGGCCTCTCACTCGCAGAGCCTCCATATCATACGTTAGCAAGCAGTTTCTGCTAGTAGACGTCACAGTCCATGAGGGCAGCAATTCCATTATTTATCACCATTACTCCTGATCATAGCTATTGCTGTCTACAGCTTTGACCACATGACCCATTTACATTGTGCATTTAATAAGGTTTATAAAAAATCTTCACTATATTGCCCTAGCTGGTTTGGCTCACTGGATAGAGCGTCGGCCTGTGGATTCAAGGGTCACAGGTTCGATTCCGGTCAAGGGCATGTACCTTGGTTGCAGGCACATCCCCGGTTGGGGGTGTGCAGGAGGCAGCTGATGGATGCTTCTTTCTCATCGATGTTTCTAACTCTCTAACCCTCTCCCTTCCTCTCTGGGACAAATCAATAAAATATATTTTTTTTAAATCTCCACTATAACCTGATTCATTTGATTTTCCTAATCTCTATATATAAAAGGCTAATATACAAAGTGTCCCCTGGAAGTTTGATCAGGAGACCGGGAGTTCTATCACTCTCTTTGACATGTGCTGACCACCAGGGGGCGGCACGGAACAAAGGAAGACCCCGGATGGCAATGGCAGCTGGGAAGGGAGGCCCTGGCTGGCAGGCAGAAGGCCCCGATCAGCCTTGATCACTGGTCAGGCCTTGGGGACCCTCCCCATGCACAAATGCCTCTAGTATTTTGTGCACTGGGCCTCTAGTAACAATATATGACAGATAACCCAGTGGATGGCTGCCCCAAGCTCATTTCACCTAGACAGGAGTGCGACCAAACTCATCTTACAAGTTTGAACAACAGGTGGAATAATGGAACCAAGCTTCTAACTCAGGTCTTTCAGATCCTTCAGCTCGACTCTGCTGGTTCCCATCGAGTTTTGAAAAGTCCTTCAGCTGGACTGACTTTAATATAAATAATCATAAAAGCTTCCCTGAAGTCCAATTCTATTTTCAGGAAACCAAAATTAGCCTCCCTTGCATTCTTCCACCCTCACTCTGGGGCATTTGCAGAGCACTGCTCTGCTGTGTTGGGGGGTTTTTTTGTTGTTGTTATTGTTGCTTTTTTCCATTTCCATCTGGAAAACAAGGTTTTTGTGTTAGAAGGCACTAAGTCCCTGAGAATAGGGATGATAGAACAGGATACATTAGCTTCCCAAGGAAATAGGAAAGGTAAGAAAATTAGCATTGGGCCCTGGCCAGTTTGGCTCAATGGAGAGAGCATAGGCCTGTGGACTGAAGAGTCCCGGGTTCAATTCTGGTCAAGGGCACACGCCTGAGTTGTGGGCTCCATCCCCAGTAGGGGGTGTGCAGGAGGCAGCCCATCCATGATTCTCTCTCATCATGGATGTTTCTATCTCTTTCTCCCTCTCCCTTCCTCTCGGAAGTCAATAAAAATATATTTAAAAAGAAAGAAAATTAGCATTGCTGACGCTAACTCTTAGCTTCCATAACTTGCTTGCACTGTGTCCAGTCTCCCCACGTGATCCGTCCTACCGTTGCTTTCTGAAAAAGGAGCACTAGGCCATGGAGCCGGTACAACTGTTTCAAGTCCTCCGGCGTCAGCTCCGATTCGGATTCATACAGCCCCGTGAAGTCAGAGCTGGCTTTGAACCTTGCCCTCGTGTGAGGGAGCAGGGGAGAGCTCCCAGCTGTGCAAGGCGCTCTGAGCCTGTGCAGATGGTGAGCAGGGAGACCACCCTGGGCTGTTGACTGAGGGAAAGGCTGATGGGAGGGGAGGTGCTGTGAGCACACAAAACAACCAGGTTGTCTCCTCCTTTCAGATGCCTCCCTGCTGCCCTACCGACTGTAATTAGCAAAGTGTCTTCCTCTCTTTGCTCCTAAGCTTGACCATCTTTCCCCAATCTGGAGGGGGGGGGGTGGATTGAGAGAGGATGGGAGCTTTACCAGGGCCACCCAGATGGTCTGGAAGTTAGAACCAGCCCAGAAAGGGTCACAGGTATGCCCCAGCTGGCTCAGTGGATAGAGCATCAGCCTGTGGACTGATGGGTCCTGGGTTTGATTCTGGTCAAGGGCACATGCCCGGGTTGTGGGCTCAATCCCCACTGTGGGGCATGCAGGGGGCAGCCGATCAATGATTCTCTCTCATCATGGATGTTTCTATCTCTCTCTCCCTCTCCCTTCCTCTCTGAAATGAATAAAAAAAATATTTTTTTTAAAAAAGAAAGGTCCCTGAGGGCAGGAAGGCTGCCTGGCAGCCTGACGCCTGCACAGAGGAGAACATCGTGGAGGTGGCTACGTGGATGACAGGAGGATGGGGAGGATGCAAGTTGGTATTTATTCGGTTCACCGTCAGATGAACCTGTGAGGAAGCTGGCAAAGTCCTCTCTCTGAACCCTCACCACTACCTGGAGGTAAAAATGAATACACCCTCCACTGGCAGAAGCGCAGTCCCACTGAACGCTCTGTCCAAGTGCCAGGACTGAGAACCCAGCTGCCCAACCCTGGAGATTGGCGTCCGCCTCTCTCTGTGTGTTCCTTGGGCATCAAGAATCTCGCTCAAAACGCAGCAGACAGCGGACAGTCCGTGGCACCTGAGTGAATGAAGTACGAAGCCAAAGTAGTCCTGTATCCAGGCAGTGTTCGCCAACCTGGAGAAGAGCCGCCTGGGGTGTGGATGGAGCCCTCGTCAGAATCTGTGACCCTGGGCACATCGCATCACCACCTGAGCTTTGTTTATTTTTTTATTGTTGAATACATTTTCATTGATCACAGAGAGGAAGGGGGACAGAGAGAAAGAAACAGCCATGACGAGAGAGAATCATGGATCGGCTGCCTCCTGCACGCCCCCCACTGGGGATCGAGCCTGCAACCTGAGCATGTGCCCTTGACCGGAATCGAACCTGGGACCTCCAGTCCCCAGGCCGACAATGCTCTATCCACTGAGCCAGACCAGCGAGAGCTATTTTTTTTTAATATATTTTTATTGATTTTTTTACATAGAGGAAGGGAGAGGGATAGAGAGTTAGAAACATCGAGGAGAGAGAAACATCCATCAGTTGCCTCCTGCACACCCCCTACTGGGGATGTGCCTGCAACCAAGATACATGCCCTTGACCAGAATCGAACCTGGGACCCTTCAGTCTGCAGGCTGATGCTCTATCCACTGAGCCAAACCGGTCAGGACAAAATATATAAAACAAAACCCATATGATCACTATGAGGAGCACAGGCAAGAAGGTAACACAGCATCTAACACGATGCCTGGCACCCTTGGGTCTTTGAGGAATAGTCGCTGTTCCCGCATTCACCGGGGAGTGCGCTGAGTCAAGAACTGACAGAGGTGGGGGGCGGGGCAGGAATGTGTGGAACACTCACGTCCTTGTGCCCCAAGGTCACGGGAATTCCTTCCTGCCTGGCCCCCCGCTGCCCCCGCAGGGTCCTATCTGGCCTTTCTAGCACATCTGTCATTGTGATTTCTCTCTTCCTCTTTCCTCTTTCCTGGCTGTGAACTGGAACCGGATCAAGAAGTTCTTTGCAGACAGGCTCCAGGAAGGTGCCAGCCACTGAGATTTGCGGCCCCGGATGCTAGGTTTTGACATCAGGGCAGATTAAAAGGTGGTTTCCCTAAGGTAGGCCTCCCTACCCCTACACCCCTACACCCCGCCCCCCCCACCAACGCCCCAAGATCCTGCTGGTGCAATTCAGGGGGGCGATGAAAGTTAGGATCCCAAACAAACCGAAACCCACAGGGATCTGCACAAGGTCGGGCCCCAGGGAAAGGCTGACAATTCAGCAGCGATATTTTTAAGAAAGAAAGAAAAAAAAAACTTGAAAAGGCAGAATTGTTTTTTCCACGCATCCAGGCACATCCCCGAGTCCGGAGAAAAACGCCAAGTAAGCAGGAGAAACTTCCCTCCCATTATCATCTCCCCTCATCTGCTACAAGCCTGGGAGCTGTGCGGGTTGCCATGGCGACGCAGGGCTGACCTCTCACTTTTTCCCTCTTTGCAGGAGCTAAAAAGGTAAAAAATAAATAAAATAAAAAAAAAAGGAGCCATTTGGTCTGCAATGAAAAGCAGCCACCACCACCTCCCCCCGCCCCACCCCGTTAAAAGATGTTAAATCGCTTTTTCTTCGTCAGACCTAATGTTGCATAGCCAAGTTTAAAGGGGAAAAAGAAGAAGGAAGGAGGAGGAGGAGGGGGTGGTAAAGAGGGAAGAAAGGAAGGGAGGTTTCGGAAGCAGAGATGCTGGGCCTCGCGAGCAGCAGAGGCCTCAGCGGGGCAGCCAGAGAGGAGCCAGCGGCAGCCGGTGACCGGTCAGCCAAGCCCGGCTTTCTCCCCGCTCGCTTGCTCAGGGCTGGTGGCTGCTGCATTTCCTGGGACCTGCCCTGGCCCTGGGGTGCGGTCGGCCTCCTCTCCTTGCGTTGCAGTGGGAACTGGTACAGAGTCTGCTGGCTTTTTGTTTGTTTGTGTGTGTTTTTTACTATGTGGAGGGCAGCGGGATCAGGAAATCAGAATGTTGCTCGAACCCAGGAGCAAGAGCACAAGCCCATCATTCGTGACATGGTTCATGCACGAGCAGGCCGGGCCAGGACCTGCGCTGTGGTTCATATGCCGAGATAGCTTTCCCCAGCTCCCCAGGCTGCTCCGCCCACCGGGCTGCCTTGAACTTGACCAACTCAGAGGCCTGACAGCAAGACTGCCCAGGCCAGGGAGGTCTACTGTCTAATTAAAAGCACAGGGTGCACCCTAACTGGTTTGGCTCAGTGGATAGAGCGTCAGCCTGTGGATTGAAAGGTCCCAGGTTCGATTCTGGTCAAGGGCATGGACCTTGGTTGCGGGCATATTTTCAGTAGGGGGTGTGCAGGAGGCAGCTGATCAATGATTCTCTCTCCTCATGGATGTTTCTATCTCTCTCTCCCTTTCCCTTCCTCTCTGAAATCAATCAATCAATC
Source organism: Murina feae (assembly GCA_004026665.1). Lineage (NCBI taxonomy): Eukaryota > Metazoa > Chordata > Mammalia > Chiroptera > Vespertilionidae > Murina > Murina feae. The sequence goes on from PVJC01013225.1 coordinate 31,330, forward strand.
AATCTATATATCTATATCTATATCATCTATATCTATATCTATATCTGTAGATATATATTTTTTATTAAAGCACAGATTGGGCAAGTGGAAGGGGTTTGCAGTGTGTGTGGTTCCCGGGCCTGAATGCGCTTGGGAGCTGGACTATGTCGCTGCCCAGCCTGGTGTTCTGGTGCCTGGCAGGGCAGCTCCCAGGTGAGCCAATTGCCAATCTTAGTCGGTCCACCTGGGGAGCACAGACAGAGATGCTGGGGCCTTGCTCCCGCTCCCGATGGCTCATTGGTTCCACTTTGATGCATGTTTCTAAGCGTGTGGGCTGGAGCTGCCAAACCCTCCTCTAATGAGAATTATGACCCTTCGCTACGAGCTGGGCAGGAACTGCCGATTTCTCACCACCAGACGTGTGTTTTACCCTGTAACTTCTGGAGAGTGGGAATATCAGGAAAAAACTGGGAAAGAGTAAGAGTGGATTTCGGGAACAGGACGAATACCTGTCCAGAAGCTATCCTCACAAGAGCCTGGGGCAATAGACTAGGTGTTTTTTTTTTTCTTCTCCAAGAAATATGTTAGAAACTTCAACGGTTGACCTACGGAGCCAATTACTGATCAGTTTCAAGAAGTCCTCCGTCAGAAAGAACAAGACCAAGTTAGAACATGCTAGCCCGGAAGGGAAAAAATGCTGTCTGGATTCATTCACTCATTCATTCCTGGATTCACTCATTCATTCATTCAAAGCATGCACATACATCTTTTAGTCAGATCCTAACTAGGATAGCAGTTGGCAAAGGCTTGCTAGTTTAATAATCCCAGCTTCATCTGTATCATCTGTTTTCTATGACAATAAAACTTGCAGAATTCATGACATCTCTTGGATCCTACCTGAATCATGCTGCCTCTGAAATGTAGGCAGCAGGACTACACACACCCCTACACACACATGCACACCTACTTTTGGCTGCATGCATACACACACATGCACACCTCCTCTCAGCTGCACATACACATACACACACACGCACAGCTACTCTTGGCTGCACACATACACACACATGCACGCCTACCCTTGGCTGCACACATACACACACATGCACATCTACTCTCAGCTGCACATACACATACACACACGTACAGCTACCCTTCGTTGCGCGCGCACGCACACACACAGCCCATAATTCTAATGAGGTCTCAGGAGTCATCTTCCTCTCAGGGTCCACTGCCAAGCCCACGCTCTAGAGACAGCTTCCGTGGCATCCAGCTCTTTCACAGGCTGGCATCGCACGAAAGTGTAAAGGGTTAACGCTTGTCAGGGAAGGAGAGACCAGTCTACTGCTCGTGCGTTTTGATCTCAGGTTCAAAACATACATGCAGATGAACACGGCCAGCCCCCTCGCTACACACAATCCCTTCCTCCGCCTCCCCGTCCTCTCGGCGGCCTTCCACTCCACAGTCTTACAGATCTCCGATGTGATGAGAGAGAGAGCTGCAGATAGGTGATTGGCCAATGGTACTCTATGGCTTACGGTGCAGCCAGAAGATTAAATCCCTATGAAAATAACATTATCTCGCCTCCCCTCCCCTTCCCCTCCCTCCCACTCCCCACTGGAAGCTGTATACTTTTCCCATGTAAATGCAGCAGGGGTGATCGGAGCTGCTTTTATCAGCGACCCCTATTCACAAGGCATTCCCATAACACGCCTTTTCTTAATCCCTGGTGCAGCTCCACCACGGGCGGGAATCATACGCGTCTTTGAAAAGTGAGCTGGTGGAAAGCATCCTCTACATCGAATCGGTCCCTGCAAAGCCACTCCTCCCCCAAGGCTCTCGCAGAATGGAAAAGGTGGGCACCCGCCTCCTCCCCCCCCCCCCCAGGGCCCAGTGCATGAGAAAGAGCCCTGAAGTTGGCTGAGGAGTCTCCCAGGCGGCCTGGCCAGCTGTCCTTCCTGGCCTGCCTCCTTCCCCCCCCCCGCCCCCAGTCCAGCCCCATCTCACAGCGGTGCAACTTGGCAGGGTGGAGCACCTCTTCTGGGAAAGGCAGTTCTGCATCAGCCAATCGGAACTGCTGAGCAAGGCAGCTCTTTCCTCAGGTGGGCGGAGTCCCCAGGAATGAGGGGAGAGGGCCTAGGGCAGGGATCATCCAGTGGAAAAGTCACCTGGTCATGGGGGCCCTCGGGGGGCCAAACTGGGATATTCCACGGCCACCCACAGAGCTGTCTGATAGCCAGGTAGAAACTAACACAGCAACGTGATATGTTTGTATGACGTTTGTATGCACACACGTGCACACATTTTTTTTCTGAATAATAGCGCTGGTTCCATGGACAATCACCTGAAACCAGTGTTAGAAGCACTGTTTTTAAAATACAGACAAAATATATATACCCAAGTATAGAGTTAATTCTTGTTATATTTCTGTTGGAACTAGTTCCATAAAATTGCCTCTTTCTTATGTATTTATTTTTTAATAATTCTTTATTGTTGAAAGAATTACATATGTCCCCCTTTCCCCTTCCCCATTGGCCCCCTCCAGTCCATCCTTGCCATCCTCTTCCCTCCACCCCCCGCCCCAGACCTTCAGCACTCTGATATGTTTAAATTAAAATAAATTAGTGAAGGAAACTTGGGGGGAAATATGGTTATATATCCACATTTCCCCCCCAAGTTTCCCTCACAATATATCTGGTTTTCTATCTTCAGTAAAATGTTTCTAATTCAGTAAAATTGGTGGCTTCCCGGCCTTTGGAGTTATTGCTAACGAAGAAGAGAGATAAGGTGGCAGACATATTTGCGATGCTTTGTGTTCAGCTGTATGTTTGTTTTCATTGAGAAGATTATAGAAAATACTTGCGAAGAAGAAGTGTTCTATTCTTCTAACATTGTTTTACTCTATGTTCCAGTTTAAAGGTGCAATTGTTGTTGTTGTTTCCTCAAAACTAGTAAGTATTGCTGGAAAGGTTTGGGATATTACCGTATTTTCCGGCGTATAAGACGACTTTTCAACCCAGGAAAATCTTCTCAAAAGTTGGGGGTCGTCTTATATGCCTAGTCGTCTTATACGTCGGAAAATATGGTACGTTTCTCTGGCATATCTCTGTGCTCCAATGACTATGAATTTTTTTTTTCTCATTCTGTCCTCTCTTGCTTTGATGCCAAAGTGTAGATGGGTGCTCTTTGCCTTGTACAATGTATTTATTTCAACTTATAAAAGGTCACAAAGTTATAAAGGAGGAAGGCTATCTGCTGGATAAGATTTGCCCTCCTCCCCATCCCATCCCCCCGCCCCTGCCCAGTGCACTTGAGTGAAATGTACAAATAGACCCTCATCCTCATGCCATCCCTTTGTAAAAAGTACTATCTCACAAAGATTGTAGGTTTGTGTGTTTGTTGTTGTTTTTTTTTAATAAAAAGAGAAAATTTTCCAGGTAATTCTAAAGACCCTTGAATACCATGAAAAGAAACTTCCTTCCAGTCACTGAAAATTCTGCTTTCTGGGGTAGTGGCGATGGCGCCTGAACCGTGTAACCTGACTGCCCTCGTGTGGCTATAAAGAGAAATCGTAACCGCCTGAAAGAATTGAGGAGCCTGCCCAAGTGGTTGATGATTCTATCAGCCGTGACAGGAAATCTGCCATGATAAAGACATGCCCACTTTCATACTAGAATCTGTGCGTGACTGTCAGTACGAATGAAGGAATCTGACTTCCCCGTGCTCTGGAACGAGATGCCTCCCAGTTTATTTCTGGAAGGCGCAGTGCTTCTGACTTTGGCGCTGTGTTATCTTTGAGGCCCTCATGTCAGGTCCAAGTGTGCAAATGCCACTGACATGGGGAACAAGGATGACTTCGATATTCCCGCTATTTTGGAAACACTGCTGGTCACGTGACCCAAGCATCCATAAACCTTGCATACAACGTGGGGGAGGGACTGGCAGTTCTCAAAACGTCCCCAAGCAGCTTGTCAATAATAACTGACACCAATTTTTAGAGATTTTTTTTTTTTTTAAAAAGTGAAGTCACATTTTTTTTCTCAAATAAGATAAACACGTAAGAAAATAACGATGTTATAATATCGTGATTAGGTGGGACCTTGCTTGGTATTTGGCTGGGAAATGGTCAACTGAATAATCATAAATCCATCCATTTCATCCGTGTCTCTGTATTGTGTTCAGCTGTATGTTTGTTTTCATTGAGAAGATTATAGAAAATACTTGCGAAGAAGAAGTGTTCTATTCTTCTAACATTGTTTTACTCTATGTTCCAGTTTAAAGGTGCAATTGTTGTTGTTGTTTCCTCAAAACTAGTAAGTATTGCTGGAAAGGTTTGGGATATTACCGTATTTTCCGGCGATACCATCTTACATATCCCTATCATAATTAAAGAGAGGTGGCTTTCTCTTTCTTTCTTTCTTTCTTTTTTGTGCCGTGGTAGGCCTGAAAAAATGGTATAACAAATTCAGGATGATGGATAATTCTGAACAGAGAGTCATTAAATGGCAACAGGGGAAAAAAAAAAAATCCCCTCAATTATGATAGTGAGACTACGTCAAACAGATCGCGGAAACCCTAACTCTGAGCTCTATTAAAATGCACTTATTTCAATTTCCAGTTGCGGTGTGTGTCCTATTAGCAGCCTGACATTTTGAGTAGTACACTAATTCATATGAATTGGGTTTTAAATGAAAGCTTTCAAGTCACCCTTCATGGAACACCGCGTGTGTGATAAGCCCCGCACAGGCGAGAGAAGGAACGGGGCGAGCCCCATCCCCTGAAGAGCGAAACCCTGAACACGGCAAATTATAAAACACGCTCATCTCCGGGGCCTCACCCATAAGGAACGCGCCTGCCGATCTCATCGCTGTTTTCTCCCGAGACCTATTAAGTCTCGAGGAGCAGATATAATTCCAGTCTGCAGTGAGAAAATTAAAGGTCAGGGGTGAAGTGTGTGCGTCTTGCGAGGTGGGTCTCGGCGGGATCTTTACTGGTCAGGCACCGGAGCTGGGGACAGAGGCCAAAACAACGCACAGAGGGGGTTCAGAACACACACACACAAACGGCAATGGCCGGGGTGGCTCAGTGGATAGAGCGTCGGCCTGCGGACCGAAGGCTCCCGGGTTCGATTCTGGTCAAGGGCACGTACCTCGGTTGCAGGCTCCTCCCCGGCCTGGGCCCTGTTCGGGGGCTCATGCAGGAGGCAACCCATCGATGTGTTTCTCTCACATCAATATTTCTCTCTGTCTCTCCCTCTCTCTTCCACTCTCCCTAAAAACCAATGGGAACATATCCTCGGGTGAGGATTAACAAAAACAACAAGAATGCATGTGACTGGGCAAGGATGACACAGACCAGGGTGAGCGGAGACGCAGAAGAGGGGTTCCCTGATTGGTTGTCTGCAAGGCGGTCACGCTCAGCAGGTCAGCGGGGTCCTGTGTTAGAGTGGAGAGACCCTTCCCTCCTGGGAGGCTCCTTGAACAGGACGAGGGGACAGAGCCTGGGGGAGGGGGAGGTGAGCTGCTCTTCCCCAGGCAATCGGCCCCCAAGACACTCAAACCTCTCAGCTGCCAGGGAATGCTTGCTATGCACTCACACAGAACTCGGGCAAATGTTGTGGATCCCCTGCTGCCGGAAGAGCCTGTCCAGCTGGGAGAACAGGTCCCTGCTTTCAGCTGGTGTGTTGCCTAGGCAACCAGGAAGCCATCCCCAGGTCCCATTTGGCCTGTCCTGCTCAGGCACCTCACAGTATCCACGGAAGAGCCCTGGGCTACGAGTTCATTTCTTCACCCCACGCTCTGCCACCTGGGACCACCATGTCCACACAGAAAACCATTTCCTCTCGACCTCAGTTTACCCATCTGTAAAACGAGGGGCCTGACTGCATGCCCCTACCTCAGGCTCTCCCTCCGTGTGAAATCCCAATAAAGGACGAAATCGCTTGTCACTGCCATTTAGCGGTGTCCCAAATCGGGGACCCAACTATCTCCATGAGCTAAGGGCGTTCATTAATTGTTTAGAGTTATAAAATGTTTTATGTCAATCTCCCCCCCCCCCATTTTAGATGGGACAAAATGACTGCAAATTATTAGGTTTTATAGCTTGCTCATTTATGTAATGAATCTGGTATGACCTGAAGTCTGTCTGTCTGTCTGTCTCTCTCTCTCTCTCTCTCTCTCTCTCTCTCTCCCCACCCCCTTTCAAGTGAATAGATCATTGGTTTCTATTCCCACAGAAATCCCGGGAATCAAAGTCAAGTCACTGTGGTCCAGGGTTCAGGGGAGAAATGAGAGACCCGACAGCATCTGCAGATGTAACGTGAATGAGGCAGCGGGGATACAGGGTCCTCTGGTCTAGGGGCAGAAGCGAGGGTGGCATTGATGCTGAGTCCTTTGGAAGGAGGCCCTGTCAGGTGTCATTTCCTCCTGTTCTGCTGGTCAAAGGCTGGTGACAATAAAGGCTGCAGGCTCAGCTGTTAGCTGTCTTGCACCAGTGAGAACTCCCAGAGCCATGACAGCTGCGGGGAAAGGGGGCCAGAGCTAGCGAAGCAGAGAAAGCGGGGAATCGATAAAGATAAAAGATAACATAAACCAAACCACCGTGCCTGCCTTGGTTCCAAAGCAACACCCACGCCGCCATTTAATATACTTGCCCTGATCCACTTGAATCAGTGCTTGCCAACCTTTCTTGGGCCACCCCCCACCCCAGCATCTCTAACATCCTCATGCCTCCCCCTGCGCCACCTCCCCTCTCCCTCCCCGGGATATATAATTCTTATTATTCAACAAGTGAGCTCCTATTCATAGAGGAAGCCTCAAAGGCCATGAACTTGGTCTAAACAAGCCCCCAAAGAACATGGCAGCCATGAAAGAGAAAAATGAAAGAACAAAAGGACAGTGGAAGGACTGAGGAAGACATTGCTAAGAAATGGTTTTAAAAATAATAATA
>PVJC01013226.1:0-38262 GCA_004026665.1 Murina feae
ATGCACCAGCGTTAACATTTGTCTCTCCTCTTTTCCATTAGTTTTTCACATGTCCACTATTCTTTTTCATTTATTCCTTTGATGTATAACCAGGGAAATATCAAATGGTAACTATTTATATTCTCATTTTCTTGAACTCATTAAGGAAATAGGATCTACAAGAAGACTTAATGCTTAGCTGAGCAGATGGAGGAGAATTTATGTAAGAAAAGTAAAAAAAAAGAAAAAGATTGAATTATGGTGTAGAAATACAAAGATATCAAAAGCAGATAGATAAACCTGGAGGTAGTCCAAGGGTACAAGGAGAAGAATGGGAGTGAAGTGGACCTAGATGGGGCAGTGGAAGGAGGGGTGTTAGAGAGGAAGAGTGTTGAGAGAAGGGTTTTGGTGGGAGAATGAGACAGGATATCTGCAAATAGCACAGATAAACTGTGAGGAAAATGAGAAGTGGTTTGAAGAGATGTTGAGGAAATCTTGTAATTGAATTTAAAATGGATGTACTCTACTTCATTCCATAAAAAGTCATTAAATTTTAAGTTGCTCTCTAATGCTATGGACTCAGGTAAATCTATTTCTTGAAGAAAATATTCAGAATTTCTTCAATTATATTTGCATTTAAAATTTCCCTTTTTCTTGGAAAAATATGTAGTTTAAAATAAAAAGACATGCTATGCAAATCAAATGAAGGACATAAGAAATTGGTTTCGCCCTAACCGGTTTGGCTCAGTGGATAGAGCATTGGCCTGCGGACTGAAGGGTCCCAGGTTTGATTCCAGTCAGGGACATGTACCTTGGTTGCGGGCACATCCCCAGTGTGGGGTGTGCAAAAGGCAGCTGATCGATATTTCTCTCTCATTGATGTTTCCAACTCTCTATCCCTGTCCCTTCCTCTCTGTAAAAAATCAATAAAATATATTTTTTTAAAAAATTGGTTTCACATGTGCTGTTTATAGTTCATTCTTTTTTGTTTTGCCTTCTAGGTTTTCCCAGGATATATCTTGTTTTTAGAACATGCATTAGTTTTATATTGAGAATTTTATTATTATTAAAGGAAAGCCTAATATTATAAGCTACCCTAGTCAAATAATAATAGTTTTCATGATTATTGGGCAATACAACATTCTTGGTATCTATATGAATGCTGAGACATTGGAGTTGTGTAACATTTGTTTGATAGAAGCCAATATACAAGTAGGCAGTCTATGAATATCTATTATGTTGATAAGAAATTACAGCTTTACAATTCATATGATAATTGCCTTGTGGACACAAATGGGGCCTTATGCTAAATATGACAAGCTTCAGGGAAGGCCTGCATGGTGAGCCTTACAAACTCAAAGACTGAAAGAAACTACACAGTACTATTGGAGAAATGGTCTTTTTTCATTGCTAGTGGGGGTGCTGCAGGACTAAGCATTTCCAGAGGCCCCCATGGGAGGATGAGATGTGGCAGAAAGCTTAACTTCCATGGAATTACATCCCTCAGTTTGCAAAGTCCCATTTCCCTTCATCCAGTCCTGGAAGAGGTGCAGCTGGGGATTCAGCAGAGCTAGAAGCAAAGCCAGTTCTGTTTCATAGTAGAGCAAGAGGCTAGTTATAGTCTGTCAGTTCATTGTGTGAGGTTCACAAAAGCAGGGGAGTCAAGCGAGTGCACCCCCTGAAACAAGAGACCCAGAAAACCAAGTGAGCAAAGTCCTTTGTTTAAGAGCTTAAGTATCTCAAACCTTCCCACACTTGCAGTGGCCACTCCTACTCTGTTCCCGGGGGTGATTGCCAAGCAAATACCGTCCCCATGTCACCTAGACTTTCCTGGGCATGCCTATAGTATAATATTTAGCCTTCCCTTTGCTCTTTTCCAGTTATCAATAACTGGGTTTATTACAATGATATCAATAGGGTGGTCTGAACATAAAAAATTTCTAACCAATTGCTAGTCATGGTAGGTAGTCACATCCTAGGCCTGTAACTTCCTTGGCAAAGGTCAGTCTTTACCTCTTTACCATACGTGAGCCTACCCATTGTCTTTTTGCATCTAGGATAGCAGACCTCTGCAATGTCAGAATAATCTCCTTTTACAGACCCCTCAGGGCAAAACATCTCATCAGAACCCCTCACTTATTTCAATGCCCATATAGCCAGGTGCTGTAAAATGTTAACTATTCTGTACTCACCATTGTCAAAGAAGTATGTGTCTCTCCATCTTACTTTTTGTCCAATCCCAGAGATTTCCTCTCTCCTTTCTCCCTCCCCCTAATCTACCACCAATGGATTTCATATAACCTTCCTTATGTCGCCTTCTTCGATTTTAATAAATAAAATAAGCAGCAAAACTGCCATTCTTCAGAGCATATTCTCAATCTGTTGAGATTTTGCTTTCTGACAATTGTCATCAATTTGGCTCAAATAAACTACTATAAGACTTTTTCTTAAGCTGAATGTTCTCTCGTTGACAAGCCAAAGTGAAAAAATGCTCCTGAGACCTTTCCAAAAGTGCAGGGAACTGAGTTTTTGAATGAGCAGGGTGGTTGACAAGAACATGTTATTTCAGTTTGCTTTTTTATAGATTCATTTTTGTGTATAGATAGTAAATGTGAAAAAAAAAACCAAACACCCTGATTTTGGTAAACTTGTTTATTTTAATATCTGTACTATAGATGTTCAATTTTAAATTTAAATTAATATTTAGCCTTCAATTACTTCTTAACCAGTCAATTATTTTGGAATGTGTGGAATCCACCATTCCTTAGTCATTTTGGCAGATATTGAAGCAAATACTTCTAGACTATGTTTATTATGTTTTTTCATTGCAGACTGACTGTATTACTAAGATCACTTGATTTAAAGCAAGTCCTGATATTTTTCTTAATGTTTTGATATATGCTTTGGTTGGCTTTCTAACTCCTGAGAGTTATTTCTCTTATTATAGGGACACTAAATTAATAAATTATTTTCACTTGAACTCAGTATCAAAGTTGTTCTCTTTGATACTTATTTTTTTAATCCTGTCACACTTTTCCTCCCACCATTTGTATCCAGTTTGACACTGGTGGCAGCCAACAGCAACACATACTGGCCTATTAGTCACTACTCATCGCTAAATAATGATTCAATGGACTAGGCCCCAAGTCATCTAGATCAAAAGGAAAACAATTACGTCATATGAATTGCTTAAATATGCTGGAATGGCATTTGCTTCACACTGAAGGAAAGAGCATGCGATTTTTCTAGGTCTGAAAGTTGCATCTTGTCTCTGCCTCCCCAGCTCTCTAAATTTCCTCATCAAAGTCATTTAAGCTCTTTGTGTTGTTTTCTCATCTGTAAAATGAGGATAATTATCTTTACCTATCTCATAGGGATGGTGTTTAGATTAACTAATTAATGATTAGAAAGTGCTACAAATAAATGCTCGGTATTATTAACGAAAGCCTAAATGTTTTCAGTGCCTTTGGGTAAGAGTGCTCTTTAGTGGAAAGGAGTCCCAACAAGTGTTTGATAGCCTGCGAAGCTGCTGGCTCCTTCCCTGAGGAATGAACACTGGCTCTGGGACATTGCCCTTTATGGCGGTTTTATTAGCTGAAGGACACAAAGGTTGCCCTGTGTAACAGAGAACACTGACATATTTGAAGAGCTACAAAGTGATGACAAGTTATGCCGCTTCAACTTGAAGAAAAACCATCTCTGACTGCCTATTCAGAATGCAAAAATCCCCGTGCAGTGTAGTAATAAATGCAGCTTATAATATATCCTTATACAAAATGAAATCAGCTATAGATTTACCTTACAGGTTAAGCAATATTTGGTTACATCTTTAGATTCTACCTTCTGCCAGAGATACTCATAGTTTCTGGCAGACTCTTCAAGCAATGGATAGGTAGGGTTTCTCTCATTAAACTTCTTATATAATAAGCATTTGCAACACAATAGGCCTAATTGCTTCTTTCACATCTCCCTGGATTCCTTGGCCTTAAAGAATGAGAAAGATTCTTCAGGGTTTTGCCTACTTAAAAAAAATTATTTGGAATATTTTTGAATTCTATGCAGATCTTTATTCCCCTATTTTCATTGCTTTGCTCCAATTTTTCTTTTCTCCCGTTGGTTCACTGCATTGTCACTAACTGCTTTCCCTACCTCCAGTCCATTCCTTATACCTGCACCCATGCTATCTCCTTAAAACACAAAGCTTATATTGTTTTACTCTTTTGCTTAAAGAATCAAGTACCTCCTAAGTGGCTTCCCTTACCTTTTGGGACAAAGCCCAATGTACTTAAGATGACAGCTGAAGTCTCTCTCCTACAGGCTATATAATCTACCTCCCAGCATCATTGTCCACACGGCCAGAATCTCTGATCCTAGAAACTTCCATTTGTGGGAGCAGGTCTACCCAAGGAAGGTCTAAAAAAAACTCAAAAAAACAAAACACAAAACACACCACTTATTTAGTTATTTATAATCTTCACCTGAGGATAATTTTCCATTGATTTTTTTTTTTTGAGAGAGAGAATGGAAGAGAGAGAGAAAACAGAGAGAAACATCACATGATTTGGTGGCCTTCTGCACAAGCCCCACCTATACCTGACATACAAGGTACATTCCTTTGATGGGAATCAAACCCAGGACCATTGGGTTTACAGGCTGGTGCTTTATCTACTGAGCTAAACTGGTCAGATCTGCCCCAAGGATGTTTACTTTCTCCGAAATGTTCTTTCCTCCTGAGTTGAATGTTATTGGTCCATAAAGAATTTGCTTTAATATCAGTTTCTCTATAAAAACTTACATTTTCACTTTAAAAAACTACTTTTTTTGTGCAAGATCCATTGTACTTTTTAGGATGTAGTGTTGAGCACTACCTTTATGTGTCTCCACTTCCTGTCTTATTAGTTGATGGTGTCAGAGAAAATAACTTACCTACTAAACAAGCTTGTTATTACGATTAAATAAAAGAATGCATGTGAAAATGATTTGCAGCTTATATATTTAATCTAATAATACAGTAATATGCAAATTAATCCTTACTCCGTTATACCCACCAGCCACATCCACCAACCAATCAGGAGCAAATATGCAAATTAACTCAATGGAGATGGCAGCAGCCACGGAGCTGGAGTTGCCCTGGGCAATGGAGGAAGCCAGGGCCCTGTGGGCCCTGAGCTCTACTCAAGGCTACAAAGTTTCAATTAAAGAAGATAAACAAACCTCAGATACCTGCTGGGCTGGGACCTTGGGTTGCCATGGTCAACCCAGGTTTTGAGCAGGGGACCAAGATAACAAAGTTTCAATTATATATTATAGAAGTTAAATAAATCCCAGATAGCTGCTTCCAGCCAGGCATTCCAGTAGGGACCCGAACCCTGAAGGGACTGGGGGCAGCCTAAAACGGCCCTCAGCCCTTCACCCAGGCTGGCCACACACCCATGGGGTGAGGGTCCACACTATATACTAGAGGCCCGGCACACAAAAATTTGTACACTCGAGGGGGAGGGGGGTCCCTCAGCCCGGCCTGTGCCCTCTCACAGTCTGGGACCCCTTGGGGGATGTCCACCTGCTAGTGTGCCTGGCCATCCTGGGTGAGAGGCTGATGGCTGTTTGCAGACTGGCCAATCCCCCCAGTGCGGACCCTCACCTTATGGTGGTGTGGCCAACCTGGGTGAGGGTCTGAGGGCTGTTATCAGGCTGCCCACAGTCCCTTCAAGGTTCAGATCCCTACTGGGGTAACTGAGCAGCCTGGTGATGGGCTGAGTGCTGTTTTCAAGCTGCCCACAGTTCCTTCAGGGTTTGGGTCCCTACTGGGGTGCATGGGCAGCCTGGGTGATGGGCTGAGGGGCATTTTCAGGCTGCTCACAGCTCCCATTGACCCAACATCCCAGCAAGGCTGGCTGGAAGCAGGTTTCTGGGGTTTATTTATCTTCTATAATTGATACACTGTTGCTTTAAGCCAGGCCTAGGCAGGTAACAAAGCCTCCTGTTTGGTTCAGCTCCATGGCTTCTATAATTGAAAGAATGTTGCCTTAGTAGAAGTTCAGCTGCCGAGGCAGGCAGTTTCCTCCATCGCTGGTGCAACAGAAGCCTCCTGTTTGCTTCTGCTCCGTGGCTTCTATATTTGCAACTATGTTGCTGTGAGCAGAGAGAGGCCCAGCTGGCCCCGGCAGACAATTTACTACTGGTGCAACGGAAGCCTGCTGTTTACTCTAGCTCCGTGACTGCTGGCCTTCATCTTGGCTGGGTTAATTTGCGTACAGTTGCTCTGATTGGCTGGTGGGCGTGGCTTAGGCATCCCAGCAAAAGGGTCAATTTCATTATTACTCTTTTATTAGATTATATATATATATATATATATATATATATATATATATATATTACAGAGATATGTTATTATTATAGTACTTACCACTTTGTGTAAATGATTGTGTAAGTTGTATAAATGTCTACTTCCCCTGATGGAATATATATGTAATCACATCGAAGAGAAAATTGTTTTATAATTAAGCTTTGTATTTCCTGCATCTATAACAATGCCTAGGATAACATAATTATTTAATAAATATTTGTTGAAAAATGAAAGGAAACAATCAAGAAAGCAAGATAAAAATGCCATGCTTAGTTCTAGTTACATTGGATTCCCTCCTTTCCCTTTTATTATTATTTTTTATCTATTCACCAAATACAGTGTGCAAGTCTACCTGTTAGAAAAGGAACTTTGTGGCCTGTCTTTACAAGATGTTCATTTTACCTTGCTACATATCCAGAATAAAAAATAGCTTATTTTTTTTAATTTTTACTTTATTAATACAGAATCACTCTTGGAATTGTGATGACAACTGCTCTTGTAATTTATTTTCAGGATATAATGAACTTACAAAAATTACTTGATCAAGAAAAACTTTACACATTAATGGAGAGAATACATATTTACTCATCCTGAAATATGATAGACTGAACAAGTCTTAGCAGTGTAGTGAATAAGACTGTTTAGGTCTTATGAGAATTGTTGGTCTGGTTCCCATTTCTAGTGGGCAGTAAAAATAAAATCTTGGCAATAGTCCTTTTCAACTTACCATAGAGGCTAAGGGAGAAAATGCATCAAAATAGAAACTTTCTTTTTTCTCTAGGTCTGATTTACAAGTTTAGCTTTAGTCATAGCATATAGTGCTTTAAAGTTGAGTTATTAGCAAACTGAAACACAGAACATTCCATGTGTGTTACTGATTTCTTTTGTCTCTACTATTTTGGTTTTCTTTACTTGTAGTACTAACTTTTTTTTTTATTGTCCATAAATGCGATTAATAATGTTAACATCACTTTATACAAAATCTTATTGGCTTTTAGACAACGGTGATTTATTTCACCATGAAACTGATATGAAATTTCAGAAAATAGGTTTGGCACAAGGGGAAAAGTTACTTAAAAATATTTCCTAAAAGTTAAAGAATTATATTTTACATAATGCAAAACACTACTGAGTTCACACCATTTGTAGGGCTACTGACAAAGCATTTTTTCAAAGATGGAAGAGCAATTTAAACTTTTCATTAAAAGCCTTTTCAGTCTCAACTGAATAAAGCCAGCTGTTCTTTTCACTTCCTCTTCTATAGCAGCACATCATAAACATGTAGACCAGAGCTCAGGATGACACCAAAACTGCTTATCCAAAACTGCCTCCTTCCCACAACTGATTGAGGATAGGAGTTGGCAAAAGATAAAGAGAAGATGTCTTAATCAGAGCTCTGCCAATTACTTGATCTGGAGGAGTTAACCACCTGCAGATAACAAAGCAGTTCTGTCCTAGAAGCAATGTTTACGGAGTGGAGGAATAAACACCAGTCCTGGGCAGAGGTTGCTACGGGATGCTGCTCTGCTCCCCTAGAGCCCCTGTTAGTACCAAAAACTAAATCTGGAATCCACACCTACAGTTCTGAAGAGGACAGGAAAGTCCACTTGCTATCCTGTCTTATCATTCCTCCACCTTTGGATGTTCTTCCTTCTTTTCACTGTTTTTTTTTTCTTTTTTTCTTCACCCATTAGTCTTTCCAAATGAACATTTCCTTTAAGAACCCACCCTGTTGTTCTCTTTAGTGAGCTCATCCTTTGCAAACCTTCAACTATGTTTGCTAAGGATGCAGCTCCCAAGTTTTGTATTCTCTCAATCTTGGTTTTTCTTCTGGGCTTAACTTGTGCATGTCACTGTCTCCTGCATCTTTCTTCAGTGTCTCCTCTGAGCTAATCCATCTAACACCCTGCTGTTCGATGTAATCACCTTGAAACACATCTCTGATAATGTCACTTCCCTGCTCCAGTCTTCAAGGTGTCTATTGCTTAGAGAAGAGGAACTAAATGCTTTAAGAGGGGATTCACAATTTGTCTTCTGCTTTTTTCCTTCAGTCTTATTTTTGTTTCTTTTATGAATTCTCAAAGGCATTGTTGTACAGTAGAAATATAATATGAGCCAGATACATAACTGTAATTAGTGGCCTCATTAAGATAAAAGTAAAAGTAAATAATGATATATTTAGTGATCTGTTAGATTTATATACTTTACATATATTGGCATGTTTATGTAACTTTTTATATTCATATTATCTACTTATATTTGTTTATGTTTACATTTAAACTATATTTTGTTAAGTAAGTAAAAAAGACAAATGGTGCACATCATATAATCAATATACAAGTTAATGATTAGACAATTAGGTGATAGCTAGCATGGAGATGACCCTTATTGATTTCTCCCAAGATCAAGGCTCCTTGATTACCCCTATGTGATCCCCTTCCACACTGTGTCAGGGTTAGTTGGTATGACCAATAGAATATGGCAGATTTATGTCACTTCTCAGGCTAGTCTATAAAAGGCCTCGTGGCTTCTTTTTGTCTTGCTCTTGCTTGAATCATTCATCCTGAGGGAAACCAGCTGCCATGTAGTGAGGGCACACAGATAGAGGTCTATATAGAGAGGAATTGAGCTTTTCTGTCAACAACCAAAGAGGAACTGAGGTATCCTGCCAGAGGCCACAGAAATGATCCATCATGGAGAAGATTGTCCAACCATTGTCAGACTTTCAAATGACAACAACCCCACCTGACGTCGTTTTTTGCAAACTCATGAGAGACCCTGAGTCAGAACCCAGCTAATCCACTTCCATATTCCTGGCCCTCAGAAATTGAGTGAGATAACACATGTTTATTGTTTTAAGATAAAATTTTTGAGGTAATTTGTTGTGCAACAATTTTACACTCATACAGATTTGGGTACTTGCCAGTGGGGTGCAGTTGTTACAAAACCCAAAAATGTAGGAGTGGCTTTGAAACAAGGCAGTGGGTAGATCTTTAAGGAGAGTGTTACTGAAAAGTAAGAGAACCTTGTGAAACCTGTTTTTAGAAACGTGATAGCCTTTGAGGAGCTGTGAATGAAGGCTCAAAGGAAATGGAGGAAAGTCTTATGTAATGTCAAAAAGTTTAGCAGCAGGAATGCAGAAAATGTGCTCAACGAACTGGGCGACCTAGCTAAGGAGATTTTCAGGCAAAGTGGTGAAGATGCCAACTGGATTCTTCTTGCTTCTTATAGTAAAATGAGAGAGGAGAGAAATAAACTAAAGGAATGACTGTTAAACAGGGAAGAACAAGAACTTGATGCTTTTGAAAATTTCTAACC
This sequence comes from Murina feae, assembly GCA_004026665.1. NCBI lineage: Eukaryota > Metazoa > Chordata > Mammalia > Chiroptera > Vespertilionidae > Murina > Murina feae. The sequence continues at coordinate 9,644 of PVJC01013226.1, forward strand.
AACTCAGATGGTGAATGATGTTAAAATGAAATGTTTTATGAGAAAATATAAAATCCTTGGCACTGTAAAGAAAACATGATTCAAAGATGCTTGGCCAGCATAGTTCAGTGGTTGAGTGTTGACTTTTGAACTAGGAGGTCCCCGTTTGATTCCTGGTCAGGGCACCTGCCTGGGTTGGGGGCTCAATCCCCAGTGTAGGGCATCAGGAGGCAGCCAGTCAATGTTTCTTTCTCATCATTGATGTTTCTATCTCTCCCTCACCTTTCCTCTCCGAAATCAATAAAAATATTAAAAAAACAACAACAGACAAAATAAAACATGATTCAAAGATGAAGTTGAAGATGGGACTGTAAAATTTTTTGTTAAGACTTCAGAAACATCATAGACAATACTTCAGAATGCCATAGAGTTCAATCAAGCAAAAGTCATGCCTCCTAGGACCTTTGCAACAGTAGGGCTTCTAAATGCTTAAGGGTCTTGTCCCTCGACCTTCTCAGGAGAAAATCAGGGTAGATTCGGACCCATCTTGAAGGGAATTGTGGATGTGACTTCTGTCTAATAGAATGAATGCTAATAAGAATCACAGGAGATCCAGAAAGTATTGAGATTATAGTCACAGAAACAGTGCCAACTTGAGCAGAGACATGTAAGAGAATACAAAATGAAAAGAAACCTTTCAATCATCAGAATTCTATAGGCGGGGAGAAGACTGAGAAAACTACAGCTGCAAACTCAGGCTTCTTCCTTAGAAAAGGAAGGGTGAGTCCATCCTCCAGCCCATGCCTGGAGTATAGGCCCACAAAACCAAGAGCCCAGAGGGTGGGGCTGAAAGTCATGGACAATGAGTCCTGAGAAGGAAGGGGACCGACTCAAGAGATGCCCAAGTTTGCCTGGTTTAATTTCAGAAATGTTTGGACCAGTAAGTTCTTCGTGCTTCTTTTCATTCCTCCTTGGAAACAGAAATACCTGTAATGGTTAAATTATGCCTGTACGCCGTTGTGTGTTATATGTGTGTGTAAGGTATACTTTGTATCTTTTGTTCATAGGTTTATCTTCTAATAAAGAGGAACTGTTATCGGTGAAAGTGGAGTTCTTGGGGTGCCATGATGAAGAAAATAATTTTCTGAGGCTCCCATGGATAGATGAGGTTTCATGGAAAGCTTTCTTGATAATGTAAAATTAAAGGGGTTCCCCTCCAAGGCCCATCTCTGTCTCACCATGGAAGAAGTCCAATCTTGCCTTCAACAAGGCCAGAATTAAGGCTACTGCCCAGAATTTCTGTTCCATATTAAAGTCCAGTCCAGTCCGGCACCTGGCCAGCTTAGCTTGTGCTCCAAGCTGTGTGTGAGGTTTGCACAACCAACTGCTTAAGACCTAATGGCTATGGAGAGGGAGCAGGTGAGCACAGTGGTGAGTATAAGTCACTGAGCAAAAGAGACAAGGAGGCTAGAAAACTCTTTGTCTGGGGACTTTAACTTTCAAGATTTTGTGTGCTTGCAGTAGCTTCACCCTCCTAGCCAGGCCACTGTTCCCCAGGCTAGACGGACAGGAAAGCGCCTTCCTATGTTATCCCAACTTCACTGCACATACACCATGTCCCACTTTGTCCAATTCCTTCCCCCAGTGATCTGCAGAAAATGGATCAGTGTTTTTCTGGGGAGTGAGAAGCTGTAGCTTCCTGGTGAAGCTGCCCCAGATGACTGTTCTTATAATGTCTGGCCCCTCCTTTGCTCTCTTCCTATTATTAATATTAATACCTAGCTAATTATAATGATAACATAACTATACTTGAGAACTGTATAGAAGGAACTATACCCATATGTACCTAAGTTGCTGGTGGAAATTAGGCTCTTTCACAGAGTCTCAGGAAAAGCATTCCAGAATGGGAGGTTATGGTCTAGTTGTAAGCTATGCCCAGGCCCACGCCCGGAGTGCAGGCCCACAGGGCTTCTAGCTCTCATGGCTGGTATGGAGAGAAAATGTGCAAACATCTGGGGAGAAAGAGAGAGAGAGAGGGAGGGAAAGAGGGAGAGAGAGAGAGAGAGAGAGCGAGAGAGCGAGAGAGCCCTTTGTGAGTTTGGTTTATATTATCTCTGGCTTGGAGAAGACCAGGAACCCTTTCACACTAACCAATCAATTTCCCAATCTTTTGTGGTCTTCTGATGGTTCTTCTCCTAACCAATCTACTTCCTAGATCGTCTGGGGTTTATCCAATCCAATCCTTTTGCCAGGCTAGATAGACGAGCTTTCTTTGTCATCAACTTAATTCCTACTGGGCATGCCTCATGATAGAAGCACCTTCCCCCTGTGCCATTTTGGCTTCTACTGGGCATGTGTCTAGCAGCAGAATTTCCCTTTTACTGTTTATTCCTTTCTCCTTTTTGTCCCCACAGTCTGGGCAATTGGACCATTGTACTCTGGTGAGTGTGCGAAACTCCAGTGAAACAAGTAGGCTTATTATCCAGTTCAGCTCCCTGGTTTATTAGGCTTCTTAATGTCTGATTTATCTTGCGCCCTTCCTTTATTAATATCTAGCTACCTACACTAACACCTACACCTGAACTATATGACAAAATTCTGAACTTCAAGCCAATATTGTGATGGGATGAAACTTTGGGGAGATTTGGGAAAGGGTACAATGTTTTGCATGTGGGAAGAATAGAAATAATTAGTAATCAAAGGGTGGACTGTATTTAACATATCTCTCCCCTTCAAGAGGTAGAGCCAAATTCCTCTTTCCTTGAGCGTGAACTAGACTTAATGAATGGTTTCTAATGGATAAAGGAGAGAGGATGTTGTTTGACTTTGGAGACTAAATCATTAAAAGGCATTACAGCTTCCTCTTAGCTTTCTCTCCCTTCGATCACTCGGTGGGAAGCCAGCTATCATATCATGGGGACTCTTTATGGCGACGGTTGATGTGGCAAGAAATTAAGGTCTCTGGCCAAAAAGCCAACAAAGAACTGAGGTTTCCTGCAACAGAAATGTGAGTGACACACTGGCAAGTGAATCCCTCAGCCTCACTCAAATGTCTGCAGTCCTGACTAACATCTCTGCTGGAAACTCAGGAGAGCTCCTAAGCAAGTCTTACTCTCAAATCTCTGACCTACCAAAACTTGTGGCAATTATTAGTGTTTTAAACTACTGAATGCTTATGGTAAATTGTTTTGGGGCAATGCATTACTATCACATTTTATAGTCCTTTAAGTCTAGTGTATATTTTTACCCTTAAAGCACATTTTAATTGGAATCACCCTCAAGTGTTTAACAGTCATTTTACAGCGGCTACCATAGTAGGCAGTGTAGCTCTAGAAGAAAGAAATATTTCTTCATGAATTTAATATACCCAAACTTTCACATTTCTCAATATATTTATTTTACTTAGAATGTCCTTTTATAGCATTCTTTCATTAACTTTTTCTGTGATTCCTTCTATCATCCAATCATTCAGAATTATTACCTTTCACTTTTTTCTTAGCACTATTGTTATTATTGGTCACATGTATCTCTTTTTATCTAGACTGTGAGAACCTTGAGGGCAAGATTTATGCATCTGTTTTATATTTTTAATCTTTACATGTACTTCGTGTACTGCTTACTTTAGTGTTTAGTAAGGTTTTGTTAACATATAAAGGCCGACACTAGACAACTACTTGGCAATGATATTGTGAAAGAGGTTCTCATGTTGCATGAAAAATTGACTTGCAAGATTTCTAACAATTGTCAGTATCCTATACAATGCATCATAAAGAGAGGTAGCTCTTACCTGAGGGCGTCTAAAAACATGACATATTTCTGTCTCCAAAATAATTACATGCAGATTTGTTATGCAGAACATAAATAATTGAGTGAAAAGCACTGTCCATTACTCATTGCATACTGCCTCAGTGAAGAAAGTCCTATTTCACAATTCCTTTCTTCTGTCCCTAGGAAATAGTCCTTGTGCCAGAATAAAAATTGTGCTTCAGGTCTTCCTATGAGCTAAAACCTCTACTAAGCATTTTCAATATTTTATTGTAGATGCCTGAGGCAGATATATAACAACACAAGTCCTAGGTCCATAGAGGTTTACTTCTTTTATTTGACTTATGAGAAAAATATCTAATTTTTCTTTTCTATGGGTGGATATTCTTCAAATGCATTTAATGACTAAGCAGGATGTAGAAATTATAAGAATGTTACCAGGGAATCTGTAAATAGATACCTTTCCTTTTTAAATTTTGCAGAGACACAGGAAAGCAGATGGAGGCAGAGATTTGAGTCTGGGTCCTGGTAGGTTATTGTTCCAAACACTCGCATGAGAGTTTCATCTCACCACTTGAGATGTGAGCTTCCTCTCAACAGCATATGATGACCCAGGTGCTAACTTCTGTGTCTTGCTTCTTATCCTTTCTAGAACAGACAATGCATTACAATACCAGGATGATCATGCAGCCTTGGAGGTGGGGTGGGAAAGGAATTCATCAAATTGATTGATTTTCTTGGCAATATTTACTAATAAAATGCAGCTTTCAGATTTTCTTTTTTTCCCCCATCCCCTCAAAGGAAGGATGCCGGAAAGAGCATGTCTTGTTCTTGTCATGTTAGTGAATTGTAGAAACATTAGCATCCTGGATGACAAAGCTGGGGAAGCCAGAGGTTGAAAGCTTAGTGATCCATTTGGTTTACAATATGATACCCATAGGCAGAGCTCATTTTTGTGTTTTTTGTTTGTTTGTTTGTGTTTTGTTTTGTTTTGTGTTTGTTTGTTTTTTTTTAAAGAAACTAAAAGGGGCAGGGGTGACAAGGAACCTGAGAGAAGCTTGTGAAAAGTGACTTTCTTATGTAGGTCTTCAGAATCAGGGAGTTTGTTGTTTAAAGGTGACTTCCTTTGTCTACAGTGCCAGTAAGGTTGTCACTCATTACTCATGGAGTGATTCTGCCCAGACTCACCCCTGCAAGAAGACAAGCTAATAGCTATTTCCATGCCCTCCTTGTATTAATCTGTAAACGGAAATTACTGTGGACTTTCCATTTGTGGCTTCTCCATTAATTTTCAGCAGAGAGAGTGTAGGACAAGAAATTGGCTTTATGAAAACCACCTAAGACTTTTCAAAGTACTCTTAATTCCTAGTGCTTAGAAAATTAAAATGTCCTTCTAAAGGATCATGTTTTCAAAGTAAGTTTCAGGTTGTTATTTTCTCACCAAAACTCTAAATCAAGGTAATGATAGACTTGCCAGTGAAGTCAACCTGTGATATAAGTAATGATAATTTTATAAAGATGATTATAATTTCGACAATGAGATCATTTAAGTTTTATATCATTAAGGTATGCATTTATAACTTTATACATTGCATTATTGTTTGAATTTATGTGAGACAAGAAAAATTAAGACATTCTTAGATATGGTATAAAGTAAGAGACAACTAACTAAGAATAGCTAATTTCAATTATTTAGTCATATGAATGTTACTGATTTATCTAAATCTATTTATAACACTCATCTATATATTAGAGATACCAGTTCTTACTCAGCTTATTTCTGAGGATTCACTTATATCATAATTCTTTACTAAACCTGAAAAATATAGTAAAAATGAAGATTATTTATGCTAATTTTTATCCAGATCTTTGAAATTATCAGCATTACATAAACTTGAAGGCAGATTCATAGATACTTTAAAAGTGCTCTCTTATTCTTCTTTTCGCAGTAGCTTTTTCTTTAGAAAGATTGATGCCCTTGTTTCAACAGTGGTTGGCGTTTCTTAATAAGAGGGAGGACTGAAAGGAATTCTAGGGACAAAATAGGCAGTTTTAGGGAATAAAGAGAATCCATGGGGGAGGAATGCATATGTGAAGGACTGGCCTAGACAATTAAAACAATTATAAGGTAGAGCAAAAACAGTCCTAACTTGAGCAGGTTGGAGAACCCTAAGGGGTAATAAAACATCTCTGGCCAGGACAATTGAAAGCCATAAAGAAGATCAAAAGAAATTCCAACTTGAACAGATAAGATGGATATGTGAAGGATAGAGAAATGACACAGGATAAGGCAAGAGGAAGGCATACATTCACAGAAGATAAAGAAAAGTCACAGAATACTGGGAAGAAGGAAACATACTTTCACAGAGGACAGAGAAATGTCTGACAGATGCTGGAAAGAGGGAGATATATTTTCATAGGAGACAGATAAATGTTGCAAGATAATGGGGAGAGTAAAAGGAGGACACCACTTGGGTTTTGGACTTTGAAACTGATATTATGCAAAAGAGTGGCCAATTAGAAAAGCACAGGGTCATGAAATAGGGAAGGGGTCAATTAGAAGGGAGAATGAAGAGACAAAGAACTACAGCATATATAAACTAGAGACAAAAGGACATGAGATGGATTACAGATTTTCAGATTTTAGATTTTTTTAAATTTAGATTTCTTTCCCATTAGAGAGAGAAAGAGCAGGTTTTTCCCCATTTGGGGACCCCCTCCCCTCGCCCCCTTCCTCAGATGGAGTTTGTAATGCTTCCAATAAACTTCCACATTTTCATTAAAGAAGTCTTTTTGTCCACTAGCTTATTCTTCAAACTTTGTGGGACAAGGACCCATGAGAAGTCTGCACCCTGAACCCCATGTTTCACTTTCATATATGATACTAGAGGCCTGGTGCACAAAATTCATGCATTTGTGTGTGTGTGGGGGGGGTCCCTCAGCCTAGCCTGTGTCCTCTTGCAGTCTGGGGACCCTCGGGAGATATCTGACTGATGGCTTAGGTCTGCTCCCCAAGATCACAGACAATAGGCCCTTGGGGAGTGGGCCTAAGCTATCAGTTGGACAACCTTAGCACTGCCATGGAAGTAGGAGAAGCTCCTGTCATCACAGCTGTGCTTGCCAGCTGTGAGGCCAGTTTCTGGCTGAGCAGTGCTCCCCCTGTGGGAATGCACTGACCATCAGGGGGCAGCCCCTGCACTGAGCATCTGCCCCCTGGTGGTCAGTGTGCATCATAATGACCAGTTGTTCCACTGTTCAGTCAATTTGCATATTAGCCTTTTATTATATCTAATCTAATAAAAGAATAATATGCAAATTGGTGTCACTCTGCTACAGCTAAGCCATGCCCACCAGCCAATCAGAGTGACTATATGGAAATTAATCAAGCCAAGATGGCAGCCGGCAATCATGGAGCTGTAACAAGCAGGAGGCTTGCCCCAGCCATGGAGGAAGCTAAGGTTCCTACCTGCCTTGGGCAGCTGTGGCCTCTGCTCAAGGCAACAAAGTTTCAATTATAGAAGATAAATAAGCCCCAGATACGTGCTTCCAGTGGGCTTGGCCTCAAGGAAGTACTGGGAGCTGGGGTTGTCAGGTGTAACTCACCCTGGGTTCCTGTTAAAGCAACAAAGTTTCAATTATAGAAGATAAATAAATCCCAGATACCTACTTCCAGCAAGCCTCGCTGAGAGCTTGGGTGGTTGGGGGCCTTGGCCAGCCTGAAAATAACCATCAGCCCCTCACCCAGGATGGCCAGGCACTCCAGCAGAACCCCCCTTCCTGAAAGGAATGTGGCCAGCCTGAAAACGGCTCTCAGCCCCTCACCCAGGCTTGCCAAGCACCCTGGGGGGTGGGGGCACCCACCTTGAAGGGGCTGTGGCCAGCCTGAAAACAGCCATAATTCACTCACCCAGGCTGGCCAGGCACCCCAGCAGGACCCTCACCCTGATCCAGGACACCCTTCAGGGCAAACTAGCCAGCCCCACCCATGTACCAGGCCTCTATCATATATAATAAAAGGGTAATATGCAAATTGATCCTAACAGCAGAACCACTGGGAATGACACACACTGACCACCAGAGGGCAGATGCTCAATGCAGGAGCTGCCCTTCATGTGCACTCCCACAGGGGGAGCTCTGCTCAGCCACAAGCCAGGCTGACAGCTGCCAATACAGCGGTGGTGGTGGGAGCCTCTCCGCCCTCCTCATCAGTGCTAAGGATATCCAACTGCAGCTTAGGCCTGCTCCCGCTGGCAAGTGGACATCCCCTGAAGGCTCCAGGGCTGCCAGAGGAATGTCTGACTGCCAACTTAGGCCTGATCGTCCAGGGAGTGGGCCTAAGCCAGCAGGTGGACATCCTCTGAGGATTCTCAGACTGTGAGAGGGCACAGGTCAGGCTGAAGGACACCCCTCCAGCCCCCCACCGGGTGCACAAACTTTTGTACACTGGGCCTCTAGTAGGATATAATAAAGACCCTCTTGCTAAGAACCTATCAAGACAGTATTGTTTTTGTGAGATTGGTAGAGGAAACTGCATATTGCTACTTTAATATGTTTTCTTGTTTGGCTTTTTATTAAGAGACTAGAGGCCCAGTGCATGAAAATTCATGCACTGGAGGCGGAGAGGGGGTCCTCAGCCCGGCCTACCCCCTCTCATAGTCTAGGAGCCCTCAGGGGAGGGAGGTGACCTGGTGATCAGAGGAGAGTGATGCCCCATCACACCTCTGCTGTTGCCACTGCTGACAGTGCAAGCCTCAGCCAACCTTTGTTACATGAGCCTCGGGTGGCCCTGGGTGGCTGGGAAGCTGTCCTTCGAGGCGTGCCTGTGCCTCTAGCTGGTCCTGGGTGGCTGGGAGCTGAGGGTGTTGGGGGACTTTGCCTGGCAGGGCTGAGAGGCCTGGGGTGCCACCATCTTTTGGCTGTGGGCACTGCCATCTTTGAGGGCATGACAGCCAATTAGCATATTCCCTCCTTATTGTCTGAGGGCACCACCATCTTTGTGAAAGTGTGAGGGTCAATTAGCATATTCCCTCTTTATTTGATAGGATTGTTTATCTAGAGTGGAAAGTAGTTTTTGGAGAGAAAAAGAAATGAAACCATTGGAAGACAACCAATTAATACATGAAGGAATAATTACCATGTATTTGCCAGTTAGTGGTCTCTTAAGATTTGGGAGGCTCTTTGTATCTAAATTATTAGACCAAACTAGAAAGTTCATCAGGTTTCTGCAGGTTCCCTGGTAGATTTCTTTTAGGGTAATTTAAGTTACCAGATGGCTGTGGCCTTACATGTCTCCTAGCATCTAATAGGTACTTAGTTGTTAATGACTGTGATCATGGGGTTAATGAGAAGGATAGGAACTGAATATGCCAAAGAGGAGGCCAAGTTTAATACACAGTAGATCTGGTCTTAAAGATCTTAAAGCAGTTACTGTAAAGACCTGAAGAAACTGGGGATATCATATAGAGACCCAGAACTAGTGGCACAAAATACTGGCTAGTTCTTTCATCTTCAGAAAGAATGATTGGATATAGAAATATCTTTTTTGAAAGTACATGAAATCATAATTATACATACATGCAAGCTTGATGCATGTTAATGAGAACCAGAGGGAAAGTGCATTCTCATGACTATAAAATTAAATCTGAGTCCTGGAAATTATGTTTTAATATGCATTGAGTTTTATTTGTCTTAAAAAAATTATCACTGTGCCTTGATTTCTAACCTAAAATGAGGAATAGTCTGATATTTTTTTAGAAGAAAATAATTTTATGCCATTTTCTGTTTTCAATATCTTGATCCCTCAATGCAACATAAATGTGAATTCTTCCCATCTTCCTCTCCATAAACTAATGTTGCCATCACATTCTCCCTAACCTTCCCACATATACCTAAAAAGTGGAGAAAAGTCACATTTGAACCAGTTGGCTAAGAGCTAATTCCAAGCTCTGTAGCAGGCTTTTCCTAGTAGTGTGGAGAGAGATGCTGAAACCACTACAAAGGGATTGAAACTATGAGTGGGCAGTAGCACTGCTCAACCCTGGTAATTTCATCATCTGGCTGATCTCTGGGCACTGAAAACCAAAGATTGACAGCTTATATTTGAAAGAATTTAAAAATTTGTGTGTAAAATATACAAATAATCACTTCAAAATGCAACAGAGAGGTAAGAATTCTCTGCAAAGTTTACAAAAAATAAATCTAGCATGAAATTATATATATATATAACAAATTCAATTCTATATACTTTTAAAAGGTTGAGGAAACCTCCCCCTCCCCCATGTTGGTCTCTTCTTTTTGACTATCCTGTTTTCCAAATTGCTTCCTGCAGCCTTTACTGCATGTATCTGAACTGTGATTTGGGCTCTTACCAATGAGGTTGGTTTCTGGGTTTCATAAATGTCTCTCCATCATTTTCTCCTTGTATCTTTACAACCATTTTACAGCTCTTATTGGTGGGTAAGTAATGATGAAAGGTAGCAGGCAAGTGACCTCTTGCATATTTCTGGAGAAGTAATTAGTGAGTTAAATCCCCCAGAGACATGGGTGATATATTACAGCATGTAGGTGCTTTGGCACTGCCAATATTACTTCACCCACACAACTCTAATCAACTTATCTACTTTAAAGCAGAGGTAAGACAACAATATTCGATGAGAAAAAATGTGTTTATGAACAATGTATGTGTATTTTCAAGGTTGACACAGGGAATCTAGAGACATTCATTACATACTTTATGTCACACTGGCAACTGATGGTTGAAGTAGATTTCAGTAAACTCTTTAATGTATATTTCAACAAACACTGAAAAGAACCTCTGAGTTTGGGTTTCACAATAAGAAAAAATAAATAATGCAAACTAGTATACTCACTCATCGCCTTCCCTTGAGGGTAGCCAGGCTTGACATTATCTCCAGAGATATTTACTGTGGCATAAGAGTGACCAGAAAATGGAACTGCACAGTAGTGTATTACTTAGAATAGTCAAAGTAGTGGTACTTATTTCCATGCAAATATTCCATTTCCTGTTGACAATGTCAAGCTAAATATTTAATTGATCTCATTAAACATGTTCTGGTATTTTTACATCAGAGATTGTGAATTTAAAATGAAACTCTATTGATTAAAATAAGACAGTGGAATGAAAATTCTTCTAGCACTCTCATGAGCTCTCATAAATATCTTGGTTGGAACCACTTAGCATTTCTCTATCTACAGTTCCCAGCCCAATTTGCTAATTGTTAAGCAGGAATGATGAACAGCATGTCTGACCTGGGTAGAGAAGATATATTGAGTTCCTATTCCAAAGGAATGTCTTTTAATCCTTTAATGGGAACAAGTGGAATGCTAATCCAATCCCCACCCCATCTTCCTATCCACTTTCTGGTCTTTAAAGACTAAATGCAAATGCCTAGCTTGCATTCCACCAGTAGCCATTCAGAGCCTGACTGACATCACTAATTGATATAGCATTCTTGGCTGTGGATCAGATGTGGTGTCAGAATCCTTGCAACACAGATCTCTTAAGAAGCATTGCTTGATAGTTCAGAATCAGATCCTGAGATGAAACCTATGTCAATATTGCCATTTCAACTCTAAACAGAAACACTGGCTTCTTAGCTTCATATAGACTGATTTTTAAATTCATATGGACCCTTCCTTGATTTCCAGATGACTGGAAGCAGATTCTTGTCTTTTTTGCTAGTAGAGAAATAGAGTTCAGGTATATGTAGCGTATGTAAAATAGAAAAGCAGAGAAAAGTTAGTGTTAAAGGCCAAAACAGATTCTTTGATTTCGTCTATTTACCCTGATACCTATAGTTACTACAAATGCCTATAGATCTCACTTTAGCAAAAAGTTTCCACTGTGCAACATATGCTCATTTCTCCATTGTTCTGCTTTCATTTCTCTTCTCTTGAAAACAAATATCAGGTAAGCAACAATCACCCATGTTTTGTGGGACTGAGAAAGAAGGGATGAGGAATGGATGGAAGAGAAACAGTGATGGCTTCAGCTTAGGTTATATTCATTCATCCATTTTATTCAGCAGCTACTTAACATCTGAGATATGCCAGCTGTAGTGAGCATTACAGGAATGCAGCAGTGAGCCAAATAGACTTAAAGAACTTATGGTCTGAAATTAAAGAGAAAAATTAATCAATTGATGTGCAAATATGTAAATACAAACTGTGATAAGCCCTATCAAAAAAAAGTAGAGGAACTTGAAAAGACAGAGCCAGAGAACTGAGATGTAAGGTTTAAATTAAACTCTAAAGATTGAGTAGAATTTAATTAGGTGGAGAGTAAATGTGAGAAAAGTAAGAAGAACCTTCCAGGCAGAGGGAAAAATGTGCCAAGTCCTTCAAGCATGAGGTATATTATATCTAGGAAGATTTGAGTGCAAGTAGAGAGCAAAGTGAGGGTGAGATGCCGGTAAGTGGTTGAAGATGATGACAGAGGGGATAACTGGAGAGGTAAGGGTTAATGATGATTTTAAAATATTAGTTTTCACCCTTTGAATGAATATCTTGCTGTTCATTAAGACTGGGAAGACTGGGGAAAGACTAGCTATTGAGGCTCTAAGGCATGAATTTTGTGTAATTCATACACCGGTGAGTTTTCCATATAGAGTAGAGTTGGCAAATACACAGTCAGTATACTTATATGGATCTCTAAGGACTAGAAATGTAAATATGAGGGTCATTAACATATATATCCACTCATTCTGATTCTGTTCCTAAAGATTCATTCATCTCGATTGAGACTTCCCTGTCTACCTTCTCATACATGGGTCCAGTATCTTATTATAGACAGCTTTTATATTTTGTAGTGATGGTTGGTTTCTAAATTATAAGACAAGTATGGAGGTGGTGAGAGTGGTTGGAATTAACTGACACAAATGGAGCAAATGTTATTGCCAAGTATGAGACTATTACTTTACACACACGATCTCATTTAACAATCCCATGCCCTGGGAAATATGCATCATTACTCGGGGTTGAGGGGAGGGAATGGAGGCTCAGAGAAATAGAAGAACCTAATTAAAATCCTTCAGCAATTAGTGATTCTGAAGATTCTTGCTTTTTTAACTGTGATAAGTTCTTCTCAAAGCTTTCAAAATAGTAATGATTGCATGAAAGTATGTAAGATATCTAAATGTGATATTTCAAATGTTATCTTTTTTCATTCACTTAGAATACCCATTAATTTAATTAAAATATTATTTATGGTTAAATTAAATCATATTTTAAATAATTATGTTACTGGATAATAATGAATTTAGAAATATTTAATCACCAAACTACTACTGAACACTAATTATATGCTAAGGAACTGTATAAAGAATGCTGTGAAAATACAAATACAAACAACTGACATTCCATACCCTCAAAGTACTCCTCTAGTAGGAAGGACAGAGAAATATTGTGTGATATTTATCAGTGGATACGTATGTTCAAGCATTGTGCTACAATTTATAGACTTTGTGCCATGTTTTATTTTAATTCACTGTTATAGATTTGAGAACTAGTCCATATTTATTTTCCTTTGAAATTATATATTGTCAAAACACATGTAAAAATTTTAAATGATTTACCTTTTACTTGTGGGGGATAAATTTCAAACAAAAGATATTTCAACTTACATAACTTTTAGTCTAGAATTTAACTATCACTTTCTTTGAGCTGTATTTAAAAACAAAATAAAACAAAACAGAAAAACCTCTCTTCAGATGTAGGTTGATCACCATCTAAGTTGAATTTCTATTTTTTTAAATAGAAAGGAAAATGCTAGTAAAAGAGACCTTGGTTCTTATAATATGTTACAGATATGTGTTTCATAATTTGAAAGTTCAACATTAGTTGAAAGGAAATTAGTCTTCATGAAATCAAGAGTGTTTATACTATTTAATCAAAGCTGAGGTTAAGGGGAGCTTCTGGTTGTCCTTGACTGTCTTTAGAACCCAAATAATATATATTTAAAAATAAAGCTTTTCACAGATAAAACTTTCCAATATTTTGATTCATATGGATACATATATGTGTATGCCACATTACTCAAAAATGACTTAATAATACACAGATAAATTCTGTATGTTTGTACATTGTAAATTTGTGCATTGGTACTCCATTAGGTACCAGACACCATACTTAGACACTGTCTGCACAAAATGGTGTATTTCAACCTGCTTTTAAGAAACTCACTTCTATTGAGGGAGGGAGGCAGATAAAACAAATATTCTAATGCTGAAAGCTGAACAGGTGATCAGACAGAATGACCTAGATCTTTGTGATATAAGGAAAAGAAAATAGATTCTTAAAAATAAAGGGAAGAAGAGTGGAAGAGAGGAAAAGGAGAGAATGAAGGGAGTAAGATAAGAAGAGGGAGAGAAAGAGGGAAGAAGGGAAAGAAGAATGTAGAAAGGAAGATTAGAAGGAAAAAGAGATCTACAGAAAAACAAAGTATTACACCTAACTCTCCTTACAAAAAAGTACTTATTAAGCTCACTCATATTCATGCCTGTTTGTGTACTTATGTATGAATGTCTTTTGGGTGCAGACACAGATGTTAGATTAATGGGTTTTAATATATATGCATATTTAATTTAACTACCACCAGGTTGTTTTCCAAAATGGTTGTATCAGTTTACAACCTAAACAGCAGCAACCACAGTAGCAAAAAGTTTATATTTCCCCATTCTCACCAGTGCTCACTATTTTTATTATTTTAATTTTATTTGTCTTATTTTTTGTGCAGCTGAGTAGCTTTCAAATACATATTAATCTTTTTTTTAAATTTTCTTATAGTTAAGTGCCTATTCACATTTTTGCTAAGTTATCTATTTTATAGAGTGCAGTATATGATTTATTGGTCGTGTATTATTTTTTTTACTTAAGATTTTTAAAAAATAATATTTTCTGCCCTAATCAGTTTGGCTCAGTGGATGGAGTGTTGGCCTGCAGATTGAAAGGTCCCAGGTTCAATTCCGGTCAAGGGCATGTATCTTGGTTGTGGGCACATCCCCAGTAGGAGGTGTGCAGGAGGCAGCTGATCGATGTTTCTCTCTCATCGATGTTTCTAACTCTCTATCCCTCTCTCTTCCTCTCTGTAAAAAAATCAATAAAATATATTTTAAAAAATAATATTTTCTTTCTTTTCTGTATTGAATTTTTAGAGAGTGGAAGGGAGAGTGGGAGAGAAAGAGATATCAATGTGACATCCATCAGTTGACTCCAGCATACACTTTGAATCAGGATGAAAACTACAACCTGGATATGTGTACTGACTGGCACTAAAAACTCCCAACTTTTGCTGTATGGAATGACACTTCAACCAACTGAGCCACACCAGCCGGGGCCAGTTATGTGTATTTTAATTTTCTTTCTTATGTATCCCAGTCTTTTTAAAACTATATCTAGGGTATATTTTACTTTTTAATTTCGATTATATACTTCATTCCTAAAACTGTAATTATTTTTACAGCTTCTACTTTCTTGCTCTTAAGAATTACATCTCATATTTCCTTATCTGTATCTAACAATTGTAATATCTGATGTGTTTGGTGGAATCTAAAGCCATTGTTGTTTTGTATTCTGAGTGGCTTGTTGCCTCATGTTCTTGGTAGTCTTTGGTGCTGACTTCATTATGACATCTTAATCTGTAGGTATCCTGCAAACCTAAGAAGACACTTAGCTCTACTGAGGATTTCTCTTTTCCATGATGATCATGCTGTTAACACAGGAAGCAAAAATGTGAGAGTGTACATGCTAATTAATTTACATTTTAGATGTTTTCACAAAAGCTGATTTACTCTGATCACTTTCAGTGGAAATAAAATTTCTGGAGGCTATTCAAAAATTTCTGGGAAATACCTGAAGGGGTATTATTGGGAGTTACCTGAAAGAGATGAATATAGAACATTAACCAAAATATGCTATGAGTTTTAGTGTCTTTTAAGAATTGGTTCTGAAGGGGGAGAGTGTGAGCGAGTGAGGGAACAACCTTGAAGTGTGTGGATGTGTGGTATGTGTGTGTCTGAGTGAGGGACAGCTAGATCTTGCAGGACCTTTGGGGGCTGGTGGGCTGGGCTCACCTAGCCAGGCAGTCTCTACTACCACAGTAATCTCTTCCAGAACACCAATTCTGCTACAGAGGCCATGACATCTTGAAGGAGAGAGCAACAGTGAGTGGAAGCCCAACCTCACTTCCACTCAGAGTGCCCTCAGACACCACCTGAGACCCTACAGCCACACCAGTCAGGGAATGGGTACCTCAGCTGCAAACTCATAGATACCCAGACTGTAACCTCCGGCTGAGGGCTGCTGTGAGTTCTGGAAAGTGCTCCCCTCCTGCCAGTCAGATGTTTTAGCCCCAGGTATCACAACTGCATGAACAGCTACCACCCAGGAATGTACGGAGAGCAAGCAGCCTCCTCCCGCCACCATGCAGGAAGCAAGCAGCTTCCTCCTGCCACCATCCAGGAACAGCACAGGGAGTGAGCAGCCACCACCCAGCAACCTTGTGGGGATCAGCCTCCATGACTCCCTAGGGATCAGTGCTACCCTGTGACCCAGTGGGTAGCAGCCACCATAACCCTCTAGGGAGCAGACGATGCACAAGACAGTGTGGGCAGCAGCCACAACCCAGTGATTACACAAGAGAAGCTGTCATGCAACACCCCAACGGTAGCTGCCACCCCATGTCCATCCAAGGAGCAGCCACTGCTTCATGATCACAAGAGGAGCAGCTGTCACCTGTAACCAAGCGACCTGCTACCAAGCCCTCAGCTGCAACCATAGGACCTGTGTGATTTAAGACCTAGATCCTTCAGTGAGAACAAAAATGGGAGACAGAAGTTCAACCCCCAAAAGAAAAAGGAGGAATTACCAGAAAAGGAAATAAATGAAATGGAGGCATGTGATATTATCAGAAAAAGATTTAAGAATAAGGCTCATACAGTTAATAAACCAGATGAATGAGAAAATCAACAACCTATATAAGAATCAAGAAGAAATAAAGAGTGACATAACTACAATAAAAACCATATGGAATCTTTCAACAGTAAACTAAGAGAAGCAGAGGAATGAATTAATGAATTAGAAGACAGAAGCAAAACACACCCAATCTGAACTGCAATTGAAGAAAAAAATCGAAAGACAGGTGGATATTCTGAGGGAGTTTTGGGAAAACAGGAAATGAAGCAACTCACATATAATAAGGGTACCAGAATGATAAGAAGAGGAGCAATGACTAGAAAACCTATTTGAAGAAAATGTCAGAAACTTCCATGGCTTGGGGAAAAAAAATGGCACACAAGCACAGAGTCCTCAAACAAGATGAAACCAAAAAGACACATACCAACACACATTGTGACTACAATGGTAATTCTTAATGACAAAGGGAAAATCTCAAAGGTTGCAAGAGAGAGACAGAAAGTTACCTATAAGATTCTCTCATTAGATTATCAAGTGATTTAGCAACAGAAACACATCAGGCCAGAAAGAAATGGAAGGAAGTATACAAAGTGATGCAAAGCAAGGGACTAAATACAAGAATATTCTATCCAGTAAGGCTATCATTCAAAATTGAAGGGGAAATTAGGAGCTTCACAGACAAAAATAAAAGGCTAAGAGAGTTTATCACTACTAAACCAGCAATGCAAGAAATGCTAAAGGAACTGTTGTAAAAAGAAGAGAAAAAAAAGGAGGGGTGTTGCGGGGGAAGAAGGAACAGGCAAAAATATAAAAATGGCTAAAACGAGTACCTATCAATAATCACTTTAAGCATAAAGGGCCTAAATGCTCCAATCAAGTGGCTATATGGAGAAGAAAACATGACCATATATTTGCTGTCTACAAGAGACCCATCTAAGAACAAGAGTCTCACACAGACTAAGAGAAAGAATAGAAAAATATCTTTCAGGCAAATGAAAATGAAAAAGAAGCTGGGGTAGCAATACTTATATCTGACAAAATAAACCTCAAAGTGAAAGCCATAACAAGAGATAAGGAAGGCACTTAATAATACTAAAGGGATTGATACAACAAGAGGATATAACTCTGGTAAACATATATGCACTCAATGCAGGAGCACCCAAATACATAAAAACCTTCTGGAATACATCAAGGGAAAGATCAACAGCAATATGATCATAGTAGGGGACTCACATCACTGGATAAATGCTCTAGACAAAAAATCAGCAAAGAAACAGCTATTGTAAATGACTCATTAGATCAGAAGAACTTAATTGACATCTTCAGGACATTACACCCCAAAGCTACAGAATATACTAGACATTCTTTTCAAGTGCACATAGGACATTTTCAAAGATAGACCACATATTGGGTCACAGGCAGAGTCTCTCCAAATTCAAGAAGATTGAAATCATATCAAATATCTTCTCAGACCACAATGGCATAATATTAGAAATAAACTACAATAAAAACAATTTTAAAAATCCAAACACTGGGAGACTGAATACCATGCTATTAAGCAATGATTGGGTTACCAAAGAGATCAAAGAAAAAATTAAAAACATCTGGAAACAAATGAAAATGAAAACACAACAATCAAAAACCTATGGGACACAATGAAAACAGTTCTGAGAGGGAAGTTCATAGCATTACAGGCCTACCTCAAAAAACAAGAAAAAATGGTAATAAATAATCTTACTCTACAACTTAAAGAATTAGAAAGAGAGCAACAAAAACCCCAGAGTGAACAGAAGAAAGGATATAATAAAGATTAGAGCAGAAATAAATGACATAGTGATAAAAAACAAAAACAATACAAAAGATCAATGAAACCAAGATCTGGTTCTTTGAAAGGATAAACAAGACTGATGAACCCCTAGACAAGCTTACCAAGAAGTGAAGACAGAGGATCCAAATGAACAAAATCATAAATGAAAGAGGTGGAATAACAACAGACCCTACAGAAATATAAAGATTATAAAAATAACACTATGAACAACTCTATTCCGATAAACTAATCAACCTTGAGGAAATGGACATATTCTGAGAAAAATACAACCTTACCAAACTCAATCAAGAAGAACAAAAAAATCTCAACAGGCTGATAACTAAGGAGGAAATTGAAGCAGTCATCAAAAAACTTCCAGCAAACAAAAGCCTGGAGCCAGATGGCTTCACAGGGGAATTTTACCAAACATTCAAAGAACTAAAACCTATTCCAAAGAACTCAGACTATTCCAAAAAAAATTCAAGAGGAAGGCACACTTCCTAGCTCAATCTATGAAGCCCGTATTACCCTAATCACAAAACCAGATAACAACACCACAAAGAAAGAGAATTACAAGCCAATATCCTTGATGAACATAGATTCTAAAATCCTCAACAAAATTCTAGCAAATCAGATCCAGCATTTAGAAACGTTAGGGATAAAAGGATGGTAGAATATCCACAAATCAATACATGTGATATATCACATAAACAAATTGAGAGACAACAATCACATAATCATATCAATTGATGCAGAAAAGGCATTTGACAAAATCCAACACCCTTTCCTGATAAAAACTCTTAGCAAAGTGAGAATAGAGGGATAATATCTCAACATAATAAAAGCCTTCTATGAGAAACCTACAGCCAACATCATACTCAATGAGCAAAAACTAAACTCATTTCCCCTAAGAACAGGAACAAGACAGGAATGTTCATATTCACTGCTCTTGTTTTACATAGTGCTGGAAGTGCTAGCCATAGTTATCAGATAAGAAGAAATAAAAGGTATCCAAATTGGAAAAGAAGAAGTAAAATTTTCATTATTTGCAGATGACATGATACTGTACATATAAAACCCTAAAGACTCCATAAAAAACAACTAGACTTAATAAATGAATTCAATTATGTAGCAGGATACAAAATTTACACCCAGAAATTTTTTTTATACACAAATAATAAACTCACAGAAAGAGAAGGTAAAAAATAATCCCATTTACCATTGCAACACAAAAATTAAGGTACCTAGGAATAAATTTAAGCAAGGAGGTGAAGGACCTGTACTCAGAAAATTACAGGATGCTGAAAAAGAGATAGAGGAAGACATAAACAAATCAAAGAATATACCGTTGTTTGGATTGGTAGAATCAACATCATTAAAATGTCCATACTGTCCAAAGTAATTTATAGATTCAATGTAATCCCCATTAAAATACCAACAGCATACTTCAAAGACCTAGAATAAACTCTCCAAAAATTCATCTGGAATAAAAAAGACCCTGAATACCTGCAACAATCTTGAGAAAGAAGAACAAAATTGAAAGAATTACAATACCAGATATCAAGCTATACTACACAGCCACTGTTCTCAAAACTGCCTGGTACTGTCACACAAACAGACATATAGAACAATGGAACAGAACAGAGAACCCAGAGATTGACCCAAACCACTATGCTCAATTAATATTTGACAAAGGAGGCAAGAGCATACAATGGAATCAAGACTGTCTATCCAATAAATGGTGCTGGGAAAATCTGATAGATACTTGTAAAAAAATGAAACTAAATCACCAACTTATACCATACACAAAAATAAACTGAAAATGGATAAAGGTCTTAAATGTAAGATGGGAAACCATAAAAATCTTAGAAGAAGCCATAGGCAGCAAAATAGCAGACATTTGTCATAGCAATATCTTTACCAACCCAACTCCTAGGGCAATGGAAATTAAGAAGAAAAATAAACAAATGGGACTACATCAAAATAAAACACTTTGCACAGCAAAAGAAACCATCAACAAAACAACAAGAAAGCTCACTGCATGGGAGAACATATTTGCCAATGTTAATCTCCAATAACAATTTAATATTCAAAATTCATAGGGAACTCATACAATTTAACAACAACAAAAAAAGACAAACAACCCAATCTAAAAATGGGCAAAGGACCTAAATAGTCACTTTTCGAAAGAAGACATACAGAGGACCAAGAGACATATGAAAACATGGTCAAAGTCACTAATCATCCACGAGTTGCAAATCAAGACAATAGTGAGGTACTATCTCACACCTGTCAGAATGGCTATCATCAAAAACTCAACAAAGGACAGCACTGGAGAGGATGTTCCCTCTTGCACAGCCGGTGGAAATGAAAACTGGTGTAGCCACTGTGGAAAACAGTATGGCATTTCCTCAAAAAATTGAAAATGGAACTTCCATTTGACCCAGTAATCCTAGTTCTAGGAATATATCACAAGAATACAGAAACATCAATCAGAAAGGATATGTGCATCCCTATGTTCATAGCAGCACAATTTACCATAGCTAAGATTTGGAAACAGCCTAAGTGCCCATCAGCAGATGAATGGATTAAAAAACTGTGGTACATCTACATAATGGAATACTATGCTGCTGTAAAAAAGGAATTCTTACTATTTGAAACAACATGGATAAAACTGGAGAGCATTATGCTAAGTGAAATAAGCCAGTCGGATAAAGATAAATATCACATGATCTTACTCATTTGTGGAATATAATGAACAACATAAACTGATAAATAAAAATAGAATCAGAGTTATAGAAGCATGGAACAGACTATCCATCCTATGAGGGGAGGGGGGAGTGAGAGGGTAAGAGATCAATCAAAGGACTTGTATGCATGCATGTAAGCATAACCAATAACACAGACAAGAGGCAGCATGTGCTGGGGGTTGGGGATGGCGGGGAGAGGTAAATGGGGGTTTATGTAGTATATTAAATAGTGAATAATTTCAATAAAAAAATAAAATAAATTGGTTCTGATCTGGCAGGTGTGGCTCAATTAGAAGTGTTGCCCCATACACCAAAAGGTCATGGGTTTGATCCCTATTTGGGGCACTTGCTGGAGGCAACTGATCAATATTTCTCTCTCACATCAATGTATCAATGTTTCTCTCTCTCTCTCATCCTTCTTCACTCTTTGTAATAATAATAATAATAATAATAATAATATAATAATAATAATAATATAATAATAATTGTTCTTGTGGAAACCAGGCAGTGTTGTGAAAAAATGCTACATATCAAAATGGTTTTCTTGATATTTGAGGTAAGTTTTTCTACATTCTGTGCTAATTTTTGATGTTAATTTTGTGGTATTTTCTGTCATTTGAGGTTTTTTGGTTTTTGTTTTTGTTTTTTTCCTGAAAAAGAGAGACTTGTTTTCATAAGAAATATCCAAACCTGTAGAGAATTTTTATGAATTCATTTGAGCCAAACTGATGACAATTTTATGGAATAGATTGAGAAAATGTTCTGGCAAAAGGCAGTTTTACCACTGATTTTATACATCAAAATCAAAGGAGATGATTTAAGGGATTACATGAAATCCATTGGTGATAGATAAGGAGGTGTAATCTCTGGGATTGGATAAAAAGTAAAATGGAGAGACTCACCCTTCTTTTGCACAGGTGGGTATAGGATAGTTAACAGTTAACAATTAACAGATAACAATAACAATGAGTGGTTCCCTGGTCTGTGCTCTGGTGCACTGATTGTGCCCTGAGGGGTCTGCAAAATGAAATTGCCCTAACATTCCAAAGGTTTGTTATGTAGATGCAAAAAGACAACAGACAGGCTCAGTTAAGGTAAAGACTGACCTTTGTCAGGGAAAATAATAGCCTAGGACATAACTAACCACCATGACTTGTTTTTTTGTTTTATTTTTAGGAAGTTTTCATTTCAGACCAGTCTATGAGTTAGAAGGCCCACCATGCAGGCCTCCCCTGAACTGGTCAAGTTTAGTATGTGGCCCAGTTTTTGCCCACAGAGTGTTACAATACAAACATATTGAACTCCTACATTTATTTTAAATTGTTTCAGAAATTAAAACAGAATGCAAAGTGCCTATAATAAGAGACTAATAATGATACAAGGGTACATAGAAATCAAAAGCCAAAGAAGGATTTTTCTCTGTTGTGACATTTGTGATTGTTGGAAGGTGTCATGTGTACATTTTGAGAGATTTGCTTGGATTAGGTTGGAATATCTTTTCCTTTTCAGATTATTGGTGTCCAAGTGACACTAAAAGGAAAATCACAAGAAAGTTTGCTGCCAATTCCCAAGTGCTTGAGCATAAAGTAAAACATAAGAAATTACAGTAACATTGTTAAGTGTGATGGTATAGACATAATGCTTGCTGATTAGAAGAAAGAAGGAAAAATTGAATTGAAAATCTCCCATTGTAGCCTGGCCGGCATAGCCCAGTGCTTGAGTTTTTACCTATGAACCAGGAGGTCAGGGTATGATTCCTAGTCAGGGCACATGCCTGGTTTGCAGGCTCCAACCTCAGTGTGTGGTGTATAGGAGGCAGCTGATTAATGATTCTCTCTCATCATTGATATTTCTCTCTCTCTCCTCCTCCCTTCTTCTCTCATTTATTTAAAAAATATTTAAAAAAAAATCTCTCATTGTAGAGCAAGGTAGAAGAAACATGTTAATTGAAAATAATAGTCAGAATTCATGACTATTGAGGAGAAAGCTAAGTTTTTGCTCAATTGCTACAATAATTTAAATATTATCTTCTATTTGTATCATTCTGCTTATCTCCAATAGATTGTTGCATGAATTATTACCTACCCAAACCTCCAGACTGGGCTCTCTAATCATATCTATCCTTCATTGAAAGGAATCAGGGCTCCTTTTAGAAGAGATCATTCCATGATTAAGGAAAGTTTTCAAGATGAATATTTAAGTGTGATAGATAAAAGTCTTGCCTATCTATCAATACAATCATTCCTTTGGTACTCATCAATGCGCACAAACACAGACACATACGAACTCAGATCAGGAGTGGGTGGTCAAATCATTCAGTAAGTAAAAGGAAGTGAAGAATTTTATTGTTTCAGGGATAAATACCTTCCCAATTGGTTGGTTCAAATTGATGTTGAGTTCCACCTAACATGTAACAGATATTTCACTTGCTGAACTGAAACTTTAAAAACAAAATTGAGGAGACGATTTTAAATTTGTCTGACGTTTGGGCCTATGTATGGTTCCACCAGCTACTGATGTTTTCTTCACCCAGTTCATTCAAGGATGTTTCGGACTTGTTTCACACTAGTTGATTGTGCTTGGTGATTGGTTGGTCTGTTAGAGTACACTACATTCCCGAGGAGAACTTTGGATTACCTGGGAAGCTTTACCTCCTATCTAGACACATTCTTTGTTATATCTAGGTTTATAGGTTCGTCTGTAATTTTTTGCATCCTTCATTAAAAGAGACATTCTGTATGTGTTATTGGGAAGGAGCGCTCCTTATCTCTACCTTTTGCTGGAGGCTGTGGGTTTCTTACAATATCCTGAGAAAAGGATATTCCAGAGACTCACATGGAGGAAATGAAATATTGCAGAGAGCTGTGTTTCAGTGGAATTAAGCCCCAGAGTTTCCAATGTTCCATTTTCCTTCATCCAGCCAAAGAAGATGTCCAGCTGTGCCTTTAAAAGGGTTAAAGTTAAAGCGGTTGCCCGGAGTTTCCATTCCACGTTGGAGCATATGTCCAGTTCAGCACATGGCTACGGAGGACACTGGCGAACAAGAGACCACAAGAGCTAAGAGCCAAGAGCAAAGAGAGTGAACCCTTTTGTTTGGGGGATTATGTGTCCCCACATTTTCACAGGCTTGCAGTGACTCTGCCCCCTCTAGCCAATGATCTCTGTTCTCGGGTTTTCTGACAGGCACCTCCCCTACATCACCCCAACTTTACTTTGCATGGATCCATCCTCCCCTTTGGCCTGTCTCTTCTGCCAGAGATCTGCAGAGAATGGACTGGTGCTTTCCTGGGGAGTGTGAAATTTACAGCTTCCTTGTGAAGCTGTCCAAATGACCATGTTAATAAGGTCTAGCCTCCCCTTTGCCTCTTTCCCATTATTAATGACTAGAGGCCTGGTGCACAAAATTTGTGCACTGGGGGGGCTGGAGAGGGTGTCCCTCAGCCAAGCCTGCATCTTCTCACAATCTGGGACTGCTGGCTGCCAACTGCTCGCCTGCCTGATTGCCCCTAACTCAGTGGTTCTCAACCTTCCTAATGCCGTGACCCTTTAATACAGTTCCTCATGTTGTGGTGACCCCCAATCATACTTCATAACTGTAATTTTGCTACTGTTATGACTCATAATGTAAATATCTGATATGCAGGATGTATTTAGGCAACCCCTGTGAAAGGGTCCTTTGACCCCCAAAGGGGTTGCAACCCACAGATTGAGAACTGCTTCCCTAACCACTCCCCAGCTGGCCTGATTGCCCCCAACTGCCCTCCCCTGCAGGCCTAGTTGCTCCTAACTGTCCTCCCCTTCCGGGCATCTTGTGGTGGCCATCTTGTGACCACATGGGGCCGCCGTCTTGTGTGAAGTTGCTATGCTAAATTTGCATATTACCTCTTTACTATATAGGACTAACTAATTACAACGTTATGGCATCCTCTGGGCAGGCTGGCATCTTTGTCTATCAATCACATCTTTGTCTTATGGCATCTGACACACTGGATACCCAAATTAACTAGATATTGAAAGTCAAGTTCAGGGGTATAGTTTTAAGTTCAGGTGTGAGAAATAAAATCCTGATAATGTACTTTGCATGTTACAGTTATGTACTGAGCTAAAATTTTATAAAAATCAAAACAAGCAAATAAGAATGAACTCAAACAAAATGAATTCATTTTAGTGCACAAGTCATCTGGTCATGAATGCTAATTAATTGTATTGTGTGAAGTGATTTTATCCTTAGAAGTTGCATAAGGAGAGTGTTAATTATTATAAAAATGAAATAGATATTTCTCAACATATAATATGCAAGAAGGTAGAGATTTTAAAAAAGACCCTTTGGAAAGGAATGCCATAAAATTAATTGACAAGGCCAAAAAACAAAGGAACAACAATAGGTTATGACTGTAAATGCTAATCCATTTAAAAACATTTTGTACAACTGAGACCCAAGAAGATAGGCAAAGAGAATGAAATAAAACACACACACAAACACACACAAACACACACACAAACAACAGAAAGACAACAACAACAAAAATAACTATTGAGGATGGGGAAAAAGTTTATTTAGCTGAGAGCAAAATGAATTATTTGCTTGAGTATTCCCCAAAGAAGAGGAAGGTAACATTCAAGAAACTCACAACACATTCTCCTTGGAGGGAAGTGAGATGTTAAAAGGCTTTATCATCAGAGTAGAGCAGATAATTAGGCAATTACAACTATTAAATTTGACAGAGCATTAGTTTAAATGCATTACTCACCAGAATTCTGAAGGAAGTAAAAAATAGTACAATTTTTAGTGAATTCTTTTGATAACTCATTGAGGATCACACCCCATCAGATGGCTAAAGGGTCCTAATGTATTCTTATTTGAGAAAAGCATGTACACACACACACACACACACACAGAGTCCTGGAACAAGCTCCTCAGGAAAGATTAAATCTTATGAAGTCCCTTTTCTCTTTTATATGCAACAACTAGAGTCCCGGTGCACAAAAATTTGTGCACTTGGGGGTGGAGGGGATCCCTCAGCCTGGCTTATGCCCTCTAGCAGTCTGGGACCCCTCGGGGGACGTTCACCTGCTGGCTTAGGCCCGCTCCCCGGGGGATCGGGCCTAAGCTGGCAGTAAGACATCATTCTGGCAGTTCATCCCTTGGGGGATGTCTACTTGCCAGCGGGGAGAAGGCCTAAGCTGCAATAGGACATCCTTAGCACTGTTGAGGAGGTGGGAGAGGCTCCTGCCACCACCGCTGTACTGGCAGCCATCAGCCTGGCTTGTGGCTGAGTAGAGCTTACCCTGTGGGAGCGCACTGACCACCAGGGGACAGCTCCTGCATTGAGTGTCTGCCCCCTGGTGGCCAGTGTGTGTCATAGTGACCAGTAATTCCAGGTTGTTCTGCTGTTATGGTCAATTTGCATATTAACCTTTTATTGTATAGGACAGAGGCCTGGTACACAGGTGGGGGTCGGCTGGTTTGCCATGAAGGGTGTCCTGCTGGAGTGCCTGGCCAGCCTGGGTGAGGGGCTGATGGCTGTTTGTAGGCTGGTCACATCCCCTTCAGTGTGGGGGTCCCCACTGGGGTGTCTGGTCAGCCTGGGTGAGGGGCTAAGGGCCATTATCAGGCTGTCCATGGCTGCAGGCTGGAAGCAGGTATCTGGGATTTATTTAACTTCTATAATTGAAAACTTTGTTGCCTTGGTCCTATTCAAAGCCACCAGCTGGAGGCAGGTATCTTGGTTTTATTTATCTTCTATAATTTGAAACTTTGTGGCCTTGAGCTCTGCTCAAGGCCCACAGGGCAGGTGGGAATCTTGGCTTCCTCCATCGCCGGGGCAACGCAAGCCTTCTGTCTCACTACAGCTCCCTGGCTGCCACCATCTTTGTGAGGAGTGAGGGTAAATTTGCATATTACGCTTTTGCCTGGGCAGAAGACCCCCAAGCCCCTCCAATAGCTGGCTTCAAGAGTCTAGGCCTCTGCGATCACCGGCTCTGATCCTGTGCCCTGACATTGCCAACTCTGCCCTTGCCCTACTGGCAGCCTCTGGCCAAGGCTACATGCCTGGATAGGGCACCCTCATACCCCTCCGATCATTGGCTCTGCCCCTGCCCCTGCCCCCTCTGATCATCAGTTCTGCCCTTGCCCATGCCTGAGAACTCTGGAAAAGGCCTCTGGCCTGGGAAGGGGACCTCCAGCCCCCTCTGATTGCCTGTTCCACCCCTCGGGCCCCCCACCTCCCCCGGCACCTACCTGACCACTTCAGTGGCAGGCAGAGCCAGACTGGGCATCACCATCTTGTGGCCATGGGGGTGGCCATCCTGTGGCTATGGGGGTGGCCATCTTTGTGATGGAGTGATGCCTAATTTGCATATTACTCTTTTATTAGATAGGATTATAGTATGCTTATAGATATTAACCTAACAATTTCAAAAGTAGGCAGCAAGTATCATTTCAGAATCTCTTTCCTTGATTTATAGGTGATAAAGCAGAAACAAAAAGAAGTCACCTTGAAAGCTGGTGGAAAGACCCAGTCTAGGATTTAACTAATTGACAATTACCAAACATTTGGTAATGCATAATTTAGAAACACCAGTCTCAACTGCGAACACTGTCCTTATAACCTTGCTATAAAATCTTCAAATGGATTACTGTTGTATTTTTCAAATGCATGAAATAGTGCTACACTGAATAATAATTTAATATAATAATCACATTATTTTCTGTGAGTATCCCTGTGATTTCTGATACCAGCTTATTGCTTACTTTCCAAATTCCACATGTTTTATAGGTCTCACTAAGTCCTGCTAGTATCCATATGAATTATTGCTGCTTGGAATAAACAACTTTAAAAACAATAGCCCTGTTCATTGCATCAGAATCCCAAACACTTTATTTCTAAAGATTCGCAGTTAGTGACAATAACACACCTTTTTTATGTTTGTTTTTTTTCCACTGAGGATATTTTTTCTGCTGAGAGAGTAGATTGGAGGGAGGAGAGAGGGGGAGAGAGAGAAACATTGATATGAGAGAGACATTGATTGGTTGCCTCCTGCACACATCCCAACTAATGCTGGGGATCGAACCTGCAACCCAGGTACATGCTCTTGACCGAGAATTGAATCTGTGACCCTTCCATGTTGGCTGATACTCTAACCACTCAGTAACACTGGCTAGGACAATAGCACACCTGTTTTAATCAACTGCTCTTGTTGCAGGGTCATGTGACACACAAATGGTGGCCACACTGCATCTAATCTAATAAAGAAGAAACATGCAAATTGACTGCACTTCTGCTATACCCCAAGCCATGCCCATTAGCCAATCAGAGTGACTCTATGCAAATTAACCCAACCAAGATGGCAGCCAGCAGCCACAGAGCTGGAGTAAGCAGGAGGCT